>PVIH01025985.1:0-19618 GCA_004025045.1 Sigmodon hispidus | reverse complement strand
TATATATATATATATGATTTGTTTACCTGTGTTTAGATATCTTGTATATGACATATATTCAGGATACTGTTGTCATTTTGCATGGTACATGTACTGCTGGCTAATTTTTATATGATAGTCATACTGGAAGTCATTCAGAGACTATACACTCATTGAGTGTTTGACCAATTATACAATGTAAGTCTTTAGAATAAGAACTGAAGATCATTGTTACTTAGGTTTTCCATGTCATATTCATGTTGTTTAGAATTCCCAGATACATGCTAGAATATATTAGATACACAGAAATCTTCAACCCTTTCATAGACCTGGAGAATGTGGAATTTAATGTTTTACTATTCAGATTTCTGCCATGAGAGACACAACAACTCCTGGCATCACTGATTCTTTTCCAAGATAGTATTGAACATCAAAGTCACTTCACTAGGAGTTTGTTTTTCTTGGCGTACAATAGCCTTTTGGACAAAGAACTGCCCTTACCTCCACTGATGTCAGTTCACATGCTGTTCAATGTGGATGAGCAAGATGAAAGATAGAGAGTGCTAAAGCCTGCCTGGACAGGATAAGACAATTCCTCCAAACTTACCTTGCTTCTGAAGAGATCTGCCAGATGTCATAGGCCTATATCGAGAATGGTAGATGCACTGATGTTGTAGAAAAGCCATGGGTAGCTATCCAGGAAGTTGACTGTCACTGTCCTCTCCAAAACTTTGGAAAATACTTTCTTATGCTTCCAACCTTAAGGTAATATATTTTTTCTCGGGTCTTGATGGCATTGAAGATTAGATAGTTAAGGTTACTCTCACCTCATCTCTTAGCAAGGAACATTCAGGTATTGGATTGTTAATATTAAAGACAAACAGCTATGAAGTAATTCCTGTACCTCTCAGCTTTCCAATACTCTAGACATGTAGGATGTACCTCATATTTGTTGTTTTTTAGTTGTAGTTTGACTTTGCTTATGTTTTGTTTTGCCTTTCTCTCCTCTAGACATTATCTTATAATAGTGCCTATTGTATACAGTTGTATACTTATTTTAGAACTTAGTTAGACAAAAGGGGAAAATGTAGTGGGATTAGCTGGCAAAGCTTATAGAAATGTCTCTGTAGTGCCCGAAGCCTAAGTGGTGCATAGTCCAACTACATTGTGATGCTGGGACACCGACCTTTGTTTCATGTTTGGATTCTGCATCCTAGAAAGTGGGTCAGACCATTCATTATGGGACAATTCCCTCCCTAAAGATTGCCTCAAAGTTCATTTTGTAGCAGTGTGTGTTTGTGTAATTCCTTAATAAATATAAATCCTATGATAACTTGCTAGTAAATTTTTGGTGATAGTACATCAGTCTTCTGACGTTACTATCACCCTGGGTATGTACTTTGGCTTATTGTAGGAGCTCTTTTCAACCCTCTTGCATGAACTTCAGTTCTGACACATATTTCAAAACAGTATTCAAAGTTCTATTATGCTACAATATTGGATCTTCTCCCATTGTGTTCAGTATTTTACTACTGTTGTTAGCCTGACAAATCTAGAGTCACCTGAGAATAGTGAAACCTCCATCTTCTGATGAAGTTTTTGTTATCTTGACACAATCTAGCATCATTTGTAAAAAAGTAAAATCTTAATTGAGAAAATGTCTCTTTGTAACTGGCCTGTAGGAAAGCTTGTAGAGCATTTTCTTGATTAATGATTGATCTCTGAATGCCCAGGCTCTGAGACTTGTACATCACTTGGAATGGCCATCCTGTGTTGTGAAATAAAGGAGGCAGTGTTAGCCTCAGTGAACAAGTAAGTGAGGAGAGTTCCTCCACTGAGTGTACATCCATACTTGCTCTATGTTACTTTCACAATTGCTCACCTAGTCTCCTTTAGTAATAGGCTGGTAAGTCCTTGTCCTGGCTTTCCCTGGTGAGCAAACATCTCTACAGGATTAAGTGCACCTCTGCTTTGCCTACCCTAAATAGTGTAGCATTAGATTACACATGGTCTTTTCAGGATGAGTTTCCCAGAACCCATCCTACCAAAATCACTCCTATTTTTGTCTGCTTAGATCTAGTCACAGGCACCCTCCACTGACTAACTCTGGTAAATTCCATCTGACCTAAACCTACCTGTGTCCTTGATAGTCTCCAAGATTAGCTCAGAATTAAGAATGCTCACCATCTTTTTCTGGAAATCTTTCTTGAATCTAATATCATGCACACAATTTCAGGCCTGGGTCCATTATTTGTGCTTTTACAATTTAGTTCCCCCAAAACCCAGCTTGCTTATGTCATTCTTATTTCTTCAAGCATGTCTCTGATGGACATTCTACCCACCAGCACTGCATAATGAGATACAAAGTTATTTGTCTGCTAATGTAATGTTCATCTTTCCATGTCTGACTCCAGTCACACAGCTACCTCACTGTTCCTATGAGAACTTTTATTGTTAACCCTGCATTTGTAATTTCCATGCTAAGAGGCCTACATGAGTGTGTTCAGATAGGCAAAGTGTTTCATTTTTGAGAATGTCGTACTATTGTCCTATAGGGCTATACTCTATTCACAGGCTATGATTGGAACACAGTTCATCTTCTAGTATTGCTTTTTGACAGTCACAGTGCCAAGGTCGCCGTTGTAGTCTGTATACTGTGAGGCTAAGCTCTGAATAGACAGATTGTTACCTTTTTGTCATCTCCCTATAACCTTGCTTGCCATTGTCACTCCTTCACAGATAGGCCCAATTTCAGTAATGTGTGTACTATATCTAAAATTTTCTATCATAACCAAGTCTGATTGTGCTAACATCATACCTCATGGTCTTGCTCTGAACTTAAAGTCATGACATGTGCTTGACCATTGAGATAGTTTGATTCTAATTTTTTTGGTAAATTCTTTCAAGAAACAGGTCTACCATTTGCCACTCCATTATCCCAGGCAAATGTGGGTGCCATCTGTAAATTCCAAGGACTACATTAGTATGAACAGATTATACTTCAGACTAGTCTAATGATACTTCCTTGAACAAGACTTTTCTTTGTCATCTTCATACTCCCTTGTCTAGATCTTTAGCTCATAATACACAGATAAGTAAAGGCCTAGAAAAGCATGTGAGCTCAATTTTTGGTGAAATTACAAAGAATCTTGCATTAAAGCTTAACCATTGTACTCATGGGTTTAGTAATAATCTCCGTGCCTCTGGCATGGCTTTACCTGGTGAATTCTACCAGATCCAAGACCATGTATGCCATCCTTGCACTTCCATGACTTTGTACATTCATACAACCTCTGAACCTTTCTTACCCACTTCATGAATTCTTGCCCACCTATTCCATCTACACACTCCATGGCCTATCTGTAAATTACTCATTTGTTTTCCTGATTACTCTTACCAGAAGCCCACCTACAGAATTTTCCCTATATTCTGATTTCTATCTTTGATGACAACCTTCCACCACTGGTGTCTCACCATATCACTGTAGCCAATGTTAACCATGCTGTCTTCATTTTTCTAGGAATACCTAATTCTTTATTAACAGAGTGCATAGCTGCCCTTTTGTTGAGCTCTGTGCAGTCTCAATAGTTAGAGCTATCTGTATATACTCATGGAAAGCTCTGTTCATGCAAATCCTAGACTGGCTGTCCTTTTATTTTTTAATTGAAAAATATATTCTGTATATTCTAAGTACAATTCCTCTCCCCAACTTCTTGTAGATCCTCCACACTTCCCCACCTATATAAAATTTTATGCCTTCATTATTTTTATCTTTTGAAAGCAAAATGGAAGATAAAGAAGCAAATGTCTAGAATGAAAACAAAACAAAACAATAATACAAGAAACATACATATTAAATTTAAAAATACATAAAATCATAAATCATAACATACAAACAAAAGACAAATGCCCAAACAAAGCAAAAAGAAGAGTAGTAATTCTCTAAAAATGCCCTTGAGTTTGTTTTGTGTTGGTCATCCGCTCTTATAAATGGGGTTTATGATTCAGTGTGATTTGTATACACATTGAAAGCTCATTTGGCAAAGATAAATGTTTTTTCAAAGCACTTGTCAATGGAGGACAACATACTCATAAATGGTACATGGTGTTCACTTTCCACTCTCTGCACTGGAGTTTTGTTCCCATTTATCCTATCATTTTTTTTTTCAATTTAAGGAAAAAGACAAGCTTTTAATACAGCAAAACAGAACACAAAAAGAAAACAAATCCTTAGAAATCACTAGATATATGTGTGTATTTATATAATTAAGATCATCATCAACATTTTAAGCCATTAAAAATCAGGTTGCCACCTTAACTTTTCTTTTGGTTCTGGAAATATTACTCTTAAGAAGAGAAAAAAGAAGATTTGCCCAGACCTCACTTGGCTTTCTTTCCACTGTGCCTCATCCCCACTGTTCGCTGAACATCTAGAGTCCATTTGGCTCCTCAGCAGGAAGCAGAGCCCACTTTGATTCTGGAATAAGAATAGTAGGTCTGCCAAGCACAGCCGAAAGGGAGGACCTCAACTCTTCCTAGGAAGAGACTCAAGTGCCTACAACTGGTCTGCAGTCTCCCAAAGGCACTTCCTCCCTCTGTCACTGTTGACTAGTTTGTTTGGCCCAGAAGCAAGATGGCAATCTTAATCAAAAAGAGAAGCTAGCTCTTTAAAATAACTTAAAAATCACTTTTATATAAAGCAGCCAAAACATATTTTCCTCTCTGCGACAAGAAAACTGTTAAGAAGGAAAACGGCGATGTAGTGGGCTGTCCACAACTTCTGCTAAACTGGATTCCTAGTGAGTGCATCTCAGAGTCGCTCCTTCGCTTCTCCCAAGCTGCCTGAAGACTACTCTTTGGTCCCATTAGGAATCACATTTTCCCCGTTGATGAGCCCATTCTCAGCAGCCTTGGCTTTGCTGACAGTCTCAGTCAGGCTCAGATACTCCTGCACACCTGCCTCCTCCTCCAGCTTTCTCAGGACCAGTGGGAGCCTAGAGTGCCCCACACCACCCTCCAAGAGTCACAGGTCACTCTCCTCATATCTCAGCAGCGGAGCACTCTCTTCCATGTGTTTTCGGTAGTACTCCCGGTTCACGGTTCACAGCTGCACTCTTCACTGCTTTTTCCAAAATTTGCTTTTCACACAAGCGCAATTTGATGGCCATTGTGGCACGGACAGACAGGTCAGGGTTTTTCAAGGCAATCTTATCTTCCTCAATTGTTGTTTTGTATGTTTTTAAAAGAAGTGAGGCTCTATCTTCCAGAAACGTCCAAAGTTTGACCTCATTGTCCCAGCTAACAGGAAACTCAGAGTTCCCCAGAGTGAAGATCCTGTCCATGGCGCTGTCCCCTAGCAAATGCTCTTTCAATTCCTCTTCAGTCATGCAAAATACACAGAGAAAAGCCAGAAGCTGGGCAGAGATGGGAGGCTCAGTAAAATGCAATGCAAAAACACTGGATGTTGGGATGCCAGCGTCAGCGTATGTATCCATCAAGCTCTATTTAAAAGATTGTGTTTTCCTGATGTCCTCTACCTTCTGTGACTCTTACAAGAGTTTTGTTTCTTCTTTATTAATCTATGTAAGTCTTGAATGGAGGAGTCTGAAGAAAAAATTAGATTTAAGACTACTTGTTTAGGTCTCTCACTTCCTATACATTTTTCAGTTTTAGGTTTCTAATTAGTTATCTACTTCAAGAGAAAAATTGTATAATGATATCTGAATGGGACACTGACATGTCAATATAATAGAATATTTTTTAAAAAAATAACTGCTTTCTCCTCTGCAACTCCCCATCCCCTCCCTGGGCAGGGAGCAGACAGTCCTATGGTCCCACTGACCCAAATTTTTCTTGATAAATACAAAATAAAAAAAAAATTAAAAAAAAATAACTGCTTTCTCAATGGAAAATTTAAAACTTAGACTAGACTAGAATTAGGTACATTTTATTAGCATAAATGTCATTCTATATACTCTACCCAGCAAAGCTATGTGCTATGCATGGTGGAGAAACAAGAACTTTCTATAATATAAGCATGTTAATATTCTTCATGTCTATCAAATAAGACTTATGAAGAAATTTCAAAGCAAGACATCAAATGAGGGAATAGAATAAATATTATAAGAAAAGAAGATATAACATTATAACTAAAAAATGCAAAATTAGAATGAATCAGTAGAAAAAAATAACAAAATGACAGGAATCCACACACACAATTTATTGTTTTTTGTGTTTTTTGTTTTTTTTATGAATAAAGTTATATTTTTATCCATGTATATCCTTGTTCAAGCTCCCTTTTCCTTCCCACCCCTTCCAGTCAAACTATCTTCTTCACATATCTTTATCTCCTCCCAACAAGGGCAGGAGGTCACAAGGTCCCAATATGGCTTAGTTCACATTTTAATAATGATTGTATATATTATCTTTACGTCCCCATACAAAAGGCATAGGTAAAATTATTGGAAAAATAAACAAAATTTATTTTCTGCTGTTTGCAAGAAACTCTTCTTGCTGTAAAGTATGGAAAATATATTTTAAGCATATGGAGCCAGAAAACAATCAGGATTATTATCACTAATAAAACATATTCAAACAAAGACCAGAGTAAGACATCGTGCAGACTCCGTGTACAGAGCAGACAGGAGACACACAATGCCTTTATCCACAACTGACTAAGATTCCACTGAGACCTAATTAAGAGTAAGTCAAGGAAGCAATGGGCAGATGTCAGTGCAAGAAAACAAATAACAGCATAAAGAACAACAAGGCATCACCTGAATAAGTTGATGTTTCTACACCAGAAACTGAACAGAACAATGAAGATTATATAAACACCTTTATGAAGATTATAGAAGCCTTAAAAGAGGATATAAAAAGTTCTTTAAAGAAATAGAAGAAAAAACAAAAAATTGGAAGAGATAAACATATCCTTAAAAGAAAACAAACAAACAAAAAGCAAGAAAGAGAAATCCAAAAAATGAAAGAATCATTGCAGAAACAAAAATTGAAATAAAAAGAATCAAAAAGGCACAAAATAAAACATAGGATGAAATAGAGAATCTAAGGAACTTATCTGGAAATACAGATAGAAGTATAAGCAACAGAATTCAAGAAATGGAAGCAAAAATCTCTGGACTCAATAGTGGAAATAGATAAATCACTCAAAGAAGCACTGAACCAAAAAAGCCATAAAACAAAACAATTAGGAAATCTCAGGCACCATGAGAAGATCAACCTGAGAATAATAGGAAAAGAAGAAGAAGAAGAAGAAGAAGAAGAAGAAGAAGAAGAAGAAGAAGAAGAAGAAGAAGAAGAAGAAGAAGAGGAGGAGGAGGAGGAGGAGGAGGAGGAGGAAGAAGACTACCAGCTCAAAGGTACAGGTAATGTATTAAATAAAATCATAGAAGAAAACTTTCCCAACCTAAAGAAGGGAATATATATAAAAATACAACAAACTTACAGAACACAAAATAGATTAGATACCCCAAAATGTTTGCTTAATACATAATAATCAAGCACAAAAATACAGAACAAATAAAAAGTATTAAGTGCTTCAAAGAAAAAGGGCCAACTTACCTAAAAAGGCAGATCCATCAGAATAATGCTAGATTATTCAATGAAAACAATGAAAGCAAGAAGATCCTGGAAAACAATAAAAAGACACAAACTGTGGTACATCTACACAATGGAGTACTACTCAGCAGTAAGAAAACAAGATATACTAAAATTTGCAAGTAAATGAATGGATTTGGAGAATATCCTTCTGAGAGAGGTGTCACAAACCCAGAAGGATAAATAGGGGATGTACTCACTTATTAGTGGACTTTAGGGAAAAACATTTTTTTCATAGAAAGCTAATGAGTGAATAAAGCAATTGAAAACACACAAAAACAAAACAAAACAAAACAAAACTTCTGGCTTGACAGAAGGGTTGCTTAGCAGAAATTTGGGGTGGCCATAGTGCATCCCTGGGCATTAGCTGTAACCAAATGTGCTTTCTTTATCTGTAGCTGATCCTAGCCTGGCTTGAGGAGCTTTAGACTTTATTTTTTATGTTTCATGTATTTTAGATGAAAGAAAAGTTTTATTATTGTGTGGGGATTTTTATCTATTCTAAATGTTTTGCTTTTTTATATAAAGTTTGATATTGCTTTTCAAAAAAACAATAAAAAAGAAAAGTCCAAAAATGTGACTTTACAGTGCTCATTTATAATAATTATTGCCCTATAAAGAGATATCAGTGAAGGGTCCTCATTCATAAAATGCTGAATAGCCCCATTCTGTGCCAGTGTTTTGTACAATAGCCAGTAGAACAAATATGTAACAAATTCCCAGGGTTTATAATTTATCATTACATGGATGACATTCTGTTGGCTGATTCAAATATTGATACCTTAGAAAAAATGTTTGAGAAAGTGAAAAAAATTGCATGTTTGGGGATTATATATAGCCCCTGAAAAAATATTTAGGTGAGACTCCATTAATTATTTAGATTACAAAACTCGCCAACAAAAACTTAGACCCCAAAAGGTACAAATGAGGAGAGATAAATTACAGACACTTAATGATTTTCAAAGATTACTAGGAGACATTGCCAATTTGTGATCCACTATTGGAATAAAATATGATGAACTGGATAATTTGTTCAAGCAACAAGAACTTAAATAGTTTTATAGAATTGTTACCTGAGGCTGAGAGAGAATTGGCTTTGGGACAAATGAAATTACAGGATGTACATGTGGATTATGTGAATCAAGACCTTAATTGCAATCTAATTATCTTGCCCTCTAAACATTCACCTACAGGAATTTTAATTCAAAGGAAAAATTTTATATTGGATTAAATATTTTTACCACATAAACTGAGTAAAAAATTAAAACCATATGTTAAAAAGAATTCTAAATTGATTTTTTACAGGAAAATTAATACTTCATCAATTAAGAGGAATGGGACCAACATTGTGCCTTTAACTAATGAAAAACTTGAACAATTATAAATAGAAAATGAAACTTGGCAAAGAGCTTGCAGTAATTTGGCGGGAGATATTAACAACAAATATCCTTAAACCAAAAAGAATTGAATCTTTAAAGAAAACTAATTGGATTCTTCTTCATGTTGTACATGTTACACCAGTTTCTGAAGCTCCCACATTTTATACTGATGCAAATAAATCAGGAAAGACAGGTTACAAATCAGAAAATATAAGTAAAGTAGCTCAAAGGCCTTATAATTGTGTTCAAAAGTCAGAATTATTATATGCTATCCTGATGGTATTAATGGATTCTACCAAACCTCTCAACATATTCACTGACTCTCAGGATGCAGAAAGATTGTTTTATACATTGAAACTGTCAATTTTATCAAATATGTGTCAGAATTAATTATTTATTTGATTTATTTATAATCAGGACTAGGGAATCATCCCTTCTATATATCACACGTTAGATCCCATATGGGTCTGCTAGGTCCCTTAACAAAAGATAATGATGAAATTGAGAAATTATTAACAGGAAATGTGCTAGAGGCCTCAGAGTTTCATAAAAATATCACATCAATAGCAGAGGATTAAAAAATGATCTCTCCATCACTTGGAAACAAGCCAAAGAAATTATAAAAATATGTCCCACCTCCTTCATCTATAACCAAACTCCATTACCAGCAGGGAATAACACTAAAGGTATACATAGAAATGAAATCTGACATAAGGATGTATTTTATTCTGCAGAATTTAAAATTTAAGTTATGTACATCATACAATAGACACATTTTCAGGATTTCAATGGGCAACGACTTTGAGTTCAGAAAAGGCTGGTTCTGTAATCACACATTTGCTAGAAGTTATGACTATCATGGGAATGCCTATAGAGATTAAGACAGAGAATTCTCCAGCATATGTCTCTAGTAAAATGAAACATTTTTTGCTTATTATAATATATAGCATATTATATGAATACCACATAATCCTACAGAGCAAGCAGTCATAGAGAGACCAAACTGAACTCTAAAAGAGATGTTAAATAAACAGAAAGGAGTAACAAAGACCCCTAGAAATAGACTACATAATGCTTGGTTAATTTTGAATTTTCTCAGTCCTAATGAGAAAGGAACAACAGCTGCTGAAATGCATTGGCCCATGGAAAAAAATGGCTGAGCTATATCAGCCTGTCTATTTCAAAGATGTATTGATCTCAGAAAGGAAGCCAGGCTATGTGCTATGTTGGATAAGGGGTTTTCCTTATGTTTCCACAAGTGAAGAAAAGTCATGGGTACCATCAAAATTATTAAAGACTCGATTTGAACCAGAGAAACTTTATGAAATTAAGAATTGATGACTCATCTACTCATACTACAATTCTTTAAGTTGTAAGAAAAAACAAAGGGTTGGGGCAGGTTTTTGTTTTTGTCTTTACAGAAAACCAGAAATACCCATCTTCAAGAAGTTAAAAGACATTGGGCATCTAGCCATCTACAACAGAAGAGAAGCATAAGAATATTGAGCCTACTAATACCAATACACTCAACATGGTAAAATCTTTCTACTTAACCTCTATCTTCATTTACAAAAAAAGTTGAAGTCCCAGTTTAATTAGAAATTATAGCTGGCTTTAGAGTTGGAATGTGACTTTCTCCTTCTCTAAACCCAAGCATACTTGTTAAATGCAAAATCTCTGTATCATATCAGTAGGGCCACTTGATATGGGACTGAAGAATAACTAAAAAAAAGTGACTATCCTATCATTACTAATCCTATTCAGAATAAAAATGTATGTATTTAGCTGTTTGTATATTGTGTTGGGTTTTAGTCTCTTATCAGTTTTCTGTAGTGATTCATGACAATGCCTAATTATAAACTGAAAGTATCCAAAATGAAGTTGGGGCCCCACAACAATGATTTCATATGGACTACGACAAAGACACCAGGCTGAAAAATACCAACCAAAGATCAGATTTGGACTACAAACTGCTCAGCACAATTTTGATGTGGCTAGTTGAGATTAACCAGCTTCACAGACTACTCTAGGTAGTACTTGAGACAAGCTGTACACTTTCCTGTTATGCAGAGACTGGATAACAAATGATACAGCTACATATTTCAGGACTTGACAATTAATAACACTTTTCTTTTCATGATCTCCTAAAGATGCCATCTCCCCCCAGAAACAGGAAGCATATTTAAGAACACAGTGTCCACATTTCCAAGAAGTCAGGTAGGTGGGTTTTGGTTTTTAAATGGCTTATGGATGATTGTCATAGTTTAAGGTAATTGGTTAAAAATTGTTATTGGTTATGGTTTAAAAAAACTAAACCAAAGAGACTAGACTTGGAGTTCTTGTTTTAAAAAAGAAAGAAAGAAAAATGGGATATATATGTGATAGGATATAAAGATAGATTATTGAATCTACTTTTTAAAATGCATTATTAGTTTTCAATATTTTACATTGGTTTGGCTTTTTTGTATATTGTATACAATTTGTGTTTATTGATATAATGTTGAGATTAATTTTGTCACTGTACATCTATCTGTTTGCTCAAGGTATTATACTTATAAAGTCCATATAACAACATAATACAAATTGCTAGTCCATGAAAGTTATTATTATCAACTAATTAGGATAAAAATAAATATGAGTTAGTAGTTAGACATTACAATCTAACATATATAATAGTCATATTAGATGTGTTTTCAAGATCAGATATATTTTAAATGAACAAGTCTTCAAACATTTCAGTGATCCATATGATATGGCATTGAAGATATTTTAAAAACATAGGTTCTTATTATTTTTTTGAAAATGGGACATCTGTGCCTGGCAGCACCAATCTACTTCAGAGAAGATTATGGACATCATGGAAACTCCTCCATATGAATTGATCTTCTTTGTGACAAAAGTAAGCCCCTAGGAAAGAAAATACTGTTGCCTTGACTGCTGACAATGTGATATTCAGAATGGACAAGCAGGAGAAGCACACACACAAAAAGAATTGCCAAACCTCACCAACACAAGTTAAAAAGGACTTTGGGAATATCCTGCTTCACATAAATGTCTGTCAGACATGCTAGACTTGTAAGATGAGTATGGATGTTTTAATGACACAGAAAAACTTTGGGTGATTGTCTAGGCAGCCAGCTGTTTTATTTCTTATATTTTTGGAAGTTGCTATTTACTTAATATTATTTCATTCTTGTGTATCTGAGGAATTTGAAGATAAAATAGTTAATATTTACAGTTGTTAGTTTTTTGTTCATGTGGAGAGACACACATACTCAATGCCATGTGCCACAAGAATTTATTTAAAGAGTTATTGAGAGGCAGGTACTCAGAGAAGAGCAGGAGAGAGAAGAGAAAAACAGAGAGGAAAGGGGAAGAGAGACAAGGAAGCTGGCTGCCATGTGACATTTGTTTTTAAGAGAAGGGGTGGGCTGGAATCTATGTAGCCACACCAAGTATGCAGCACCATGTTGGCTTTATTATATGGCCTTTACATTCCAAGAATTCTTATTCCACTTGGTGACATGGCTGCCAGGAACACTTAGAGTAGTTTTCTAGTAACAGTTTTAAAACAGAAACTCACTTAAAAGTTAAAGTGTTTACATTTAAGAGACATTGAAATACAGTTTTTAGTTAGCAATACAAGTTAGACACAAAGTGGATTAGGTACAATCCTTTGTAGTCACAAAAATAGGATAAATAATGGAACGTTTTCTTCGAATTTGTCAATTATTAATGAACTGGACATTCCTAATGTTTGTATATATTGTATAGAATTATTGTACCTATTGTATATTATTTCTTATGTTATAAATTTCTTTTTGAATTTTGATGCAAAAGCAGATATGTGGTGATATGTTACATATTTAATAGAACCTAGAATATTGAGTGATCAACACACAGTCACAAACTAGGCAGATATAGCTCAAGAATACTTTGGTCTTTGAGTACAATGCCAAATAGGTGGGCTTCAATGGCACACAATCAATCCCAGCACAGGCAAATCCTGGGAGTGATGACCTATGCCCTTAATTACATAACTCCAGAGACTAAACTTTCTGTGTTTCTGTGAGTTCAAAGCTGACTACCAAATAGGGTAGCTCTGTCTTTATTACTAACCTAAATGGGATACAGCTGGCAAGAAGGGTATTTAAGGTGGCATAGAAAACTAGCAGAAGTAGAAGCAACTAGAACCAAGCTGAGGAAGTTAGAAGATAGCTGGGTGAGATTTGACTGTGGTGTTTCCTCTCTGATATTTCAGCCTTTCCCTGATATCTGGCCCTGAGACTTTTTCAGTACAATCAAATTCGTGCTAAAACATGCTAGCATTATAACAGGGTCATAGAAACAAAAATCTATTACTCACCAAGATGCTATTTGCAATTGACATGGGGTAGGAAAAAGTTATTTTTGTCCAATGGAGTATCACTGGAGACATTCATTACATTAAAGGACAAGTTACATGACCAAGAGTAGTTAGCCAACTCAAAAGAGACACTAGGTCTTTTTTATTGCTCAAGAATATTATTATTACTGTTCTGAATTTATATATTTATCTTAATAGACTTTTATTAGTTTTAAGATTTTTCACAAGGTGGTGGTCATGAAGAAATAATGTTTATGCAGTTATATTAGTATGTATCTGTAGAATGGTCTTGAAAAAATGCCAGATGGGATTATCATGATCAAATTATTCTAATTAGAAAACTTTTTAAATTAAAATAAATTAATTATTCTTTTAAACTTTGACATATGTGAAGGACATTAACCAATCTGATCTTTAAGACTATTTCAGGATACAAGTTCTTTGCTCATAATCTGCTATTTATTTCAGGTGACCATGTGACTGTAAGAAATTCTACAGTCACATTCTTACATTTGGCAGTCATTAACATTTAGACTTTATAGAAGAGACAGGGGCAAGTATTTTATATTTTCTATGTAGTTTTTATTAATCTTACTCAATTTCACAGAACAAAGACCAAAGAAGCTACTGAAATATGATTTCACTATTTGTTAACATGATTTTATTTTTTATATTTTTATATTATTTTATTATTATGAATAAAGAAGTCACACTTTTTTTAAAAAAGGGTAGAATTATTATTTTATTGTCATTTATAATCAGATGGCAGTTGGGTATAGACTCTCCACACTTCATATTTTTTGAAAATTAAAAAAAGTTACAGGTTTTTAACAGCTGGTGGCTGGTTACATTTTTCAGGGCATGATTAGGCAAATTCAGTAATAGAGGCGTCAAGCTTTTCCTTGTTGGCTCCAGAGAATTCGCCCACCTTTTGACCCTTTTTATAAAACTGGAAGGTTGGCATGCATTTAACTTCACACTCTGCAGCAACATCCTGGCAGTCATCCACGTCTACTTCAAGGAACACCACACTGGAATACTTTTCAGAGAGGGAATGAAAGAAAGGCTTGATCATTTTGCAAGGTCCACACCACGTGGCTGAGAAGTCCACAACTACGAGCTTGCCTCCAGCAGTCACCAGGGCCTCCTGAAAAGCTTCCTTGCTCTTGATCACCTTCACCATTTTGACTGTCGCGGGGAGGAGCCACACAAATTTCAGTGGAACCCGATGGAAACAGATCCCAGGTGCCTGACGGAGCTTGCCGAAGTCACACTTTCTGTCCTTGTATATCCTTATTCAAGATCTCTTCCCCCTCCCACCACATCAGGTCATTCTCTCTTCTCCACATCTCCCCATCCCCTCCCTGGGCAGGCAGCAGGGAGTCCCATGGTCCCACTGTCCCAATATTGCTTAGTTCAGCCTCAACTCCTGGCAGCTCCAGTTTTCTCTCCCCAACCTCAAGATTGAGTCAGGTGTTCCTCTTGGGGGAGTGGGATCCAAGGCGTCAGTCCAAGGTATTTCTGATCCCAAGCTCTTCAGTGGTTGTAGTTTGCAGCTTGGGCATGCTTTGCTTTTTTATTGGTTGTTTATTTGATTGTTTAGAGTCCACTAATGAGTGAGTACATCCCCTGCTTATCTTTCTGAGTTTGTGATACCTCACTCAAGATGATATTCCTGGAGTTAAGGATGTAATTAGTCTCATCATGTTGTATTCCTAACTATAATATAAGATAATGACTGTGGGAATCTCATTGGAGTGATGAGAATATTAGATGGGCTAATATATCTGAAGTACATAAATGAGGCTCCAATGAAGCAAAGCAGAGGAGAATGGGTGTGGTGATATATTTTATATTTAATAAAATTACTCTGGTATATCACAGATCAGATCCACCCATAATCAAGCCAGGAAGGTCAGAGAAGGATAACTCACACCTTTAATTGTAGCATGGCAAAGATGGACTGGTGATCTACTCCTTTAATCCCTTAACTCCAGAGACAGAGATCTTTCTGTGTTTCTATTAGTTCAAAGCCTAACTACCAAACAATAGATGTTCACAACTTTAATCTTAACTCTAGGATTATGATGCCAAGTTGAAACCACAAGTGAAACAACTGAGCAAGAAGATATTTAAGGAGGCCTAGGCTGCCAGTGTCATATTTTGTAGGAACGACAAGCCAGGCTGAGAAATCTGGAAGATTGCTTTTACGCTGAGAAGTTGGCTTGGTTAGAATTGATGGTGATCTGTTTTCTCTCTCTGATATTTCAGCTATTTTCCCAATATCTGGCTTTGAGTTTTCATTTAATAACAACTAGAATTTGTGTTTCAAATGTTTGTGAGATATTATTGTATGCTGAAGTAATTCGCTTACAGAATTTTTTTTACTGAAGGTGATTCACCTCTTATGTGAATCTTTTCCTGGTCAACATTTCATGTTATTTTAAAAACATTTATGATCTCAGAGTGATTCACCTCTTATGTGAATCTTTTCCTGGTCAATATTTCATGTTATTTTAAAAACATTTATCATCTCAGAATTTCTCAAATGGATCTTACCACCTGTAATATACAAAGATAAAAACAAAGATTAAATTACATAGAGGATTTCAAACTAAAGCTTTCTGAAATATATATATATTCAGAGATGGAAAGAACCATATCCTGCCAGGCTAGCTCATTTGTATTTCATTACAGCATTCTCTACTACAATTCCACTTGTACTTAAAAAGGCACCATTCTTTCAGTCCACTGCCTAAAATCTTCCTTGGCAAAAGAGTGGGTGCAGAGTGTTACTCAAGTCACTATCAATTGAAAACCCACCCTGCTGATGTAATTTCACAAGTAGTAGACCAACTGTCACCTCTAAGTTAAAATGCATATTGCACAGAGGGTGTTCAACAGTGGTTAGCTCTAGGGAAGGAGGACTGTCAAGGAGATCCTGTTTATAGATACCTCAAAACTTTTTAATGTTAAATTGCAATGCTATTCTCCACATGCCTGGTGGCTACAAAACATTGCCTGCTTCCTTTCTTATCAAGTCCTCAGTTGCCTCCCTCATGACATTGTTTTTATGAGTTTTAACACCATATTCAAAGATTTAAAATGTGAAATGATTTAAATATGTTTAAATATTTAAATATGTTAGACACAGTAAATGTGAATTTATTCACACAGTCAGGATACTTTATATGCAACAAAAAAAGTTAATTTTCTGAAAATACACATTTGAAAAAGTTATAATTATATGATAGAAATGTTCACAAATCTTCATGTTATACATGTAGATTTGAATTTTTGGCACTGAGTTATAGTTTTAGGAAGTTCAACATATTCAGAAAACAATTTCAGAAATCTATATTCTCAGCATAGAAAAAGTCACTCTAAAACTCTAAAACTCATTGTGGTATAATTTACAAGTAAAACATACATTCTACACTACTGGTTTGATCTACCTGCAGTTAGTTCCTCTTTGAGGTTTATCTTTAAAGTTCCCATATCTTCATTTATTTGTATGTGTATAAGTATGTGTACTCATGCACAAAAAAAATATTCACATGTGAAATTTAGACATGAGCCAGGCCACTCAACCCTGCCTTAAATCCAGACCAGAAGGAAAGCCTCTGCAGTCCAGAAGCCCCAGTAAATCCCAGCTCACTGGACACCTCTAACTTCAGAACACTGCCACAAACTCTGACCCAAGCCATCATTCAGCAACCTAAGCAACATCTAGAAAACCACAGGTCCTCAGCCCATGTAAAGAGCTGCCTGCTGCTGTGCCCTAAAGATGGTGCTGATTTCCCGCCTCCACCCCCCACGAGTGAGTGCTCTCTTTTGATAAACAACTCCTTATTTGGCTTGAGCCTGGAGTGTGGTTTGCTGTTGCGTATGTGGACCTATGAGCTGTGCCCACGTGGCTTATTGGGATTGGATGCCCTGAGAGTATTTAGTCATTGGGCGGGGTTTCCCGGAGGGAGAAGAAAAGAAGCACTTGTATAGGTCCCAAATAAACTGCTGAAAGAAGATCCTGAGTGTTGCACTTTCCTTGCTGGCAAGGTTGTGTACAACAAGTGGTGGCCCATATGGGGAACAACTCCTGCGAGCTTCAGGCATCAGAACTTTCTGCATTCAGGGGGTCAACCGGTAAATCCCAGGTAAGGTGGGATCAGCAGTAAAGCAGGGAGAAAGCCACTGACGAGTGAGCTGAACTTCAGAACTCCACAGACGAGTGGAGTGAAAGTAAAAGTGAAAGTGAAACAAAGCTGGGGCTGTTTGGTAAAGGCTCTGAAAAGATTTTTAAGCTAAGAAAGAAAGGTTATAAAAGAATGGGCGCTTCATTTTCTCACCCAATTTTTTTGGCTCTTAAGGAGCTGCTTCATTAAGGTTTTTCTGAGTCCGCTCTGCTTGCTAGCAGTGGGAGAGATTCATGGGTTCCTACACCATATTGAAAAGCAGCATAGAGGGGTGGAGTCAGCAATTAAAGTGGTAAAACCTTTTAAAAGCTCTTTGCATTAGAAAATGATTAAGAATTCTCAATAAAACAGATTTAGACTCAAAACCTCTAAACGGGGAAGGAAATAAAGATTTAAAAAAGCCACATAATGATGGCAGATAAACAGAGAGTCTGGATTCTGGTTATTACATTTTCTTGTAATTTTTTAACTTTTAATGAGATAACTGTAGAGAGACAACTGATTGCTAAGGCTGCTAAGTTAAACAAATGCATATACTTTAAAGGTATCTTGACTTTGAAATCTGTTTATAAGAATATGTTACTTGGGAAAACAGTTTCTGCTTTTGTATCCACAGAAGATCAAAGCCTGTGGATTGGTTCTAGGCAAGTTTGGTTCCATTTTCCAAGGCCACTTGAAGCTGATAAGAGGCTGTCTTGGGGATCGGCAATGCAGTGAGGCAGTGGAGGTTGGCCAGGCTGCCTTGGAGGTATTGGGAGGAGAGATTGGAGGGGACAGGCAGTGATGAAGGACAAAGTGAAGGGGGAGAGTCGTACCCTGACCTTGCTGATAAAAAACTCCTGAGTCTACAGACTCGGAGAAAGAGCTGCTGGGAGATATCAATTGGATTAGAGGATATTTTAGGATTGCAAACTATGAATTGAAACCCCTTTATGACATTCTGAAAGGAGAGTCAGCTTTAGACTCCCCATGAGTGATGACAGTGGAAGCCAGAAAAACACTGCAGGTAGTTGAACAGAGGTTGCAGGATGCCTGCCTAAATAGGACAGAGGAAGTAAAATATTTTGCCCTATGCCTTTTACCCACATTCAGACAACCCACAGGGGTACTATGGCAATCAGACCCACTGTTGTGGATACACCCAAAGGTATCACCTAGTAAAAGTATAGAACATTACCCTACAGCAGTAGCTGATTTAGCTCAGAATGGCATCCAACAATCCATTCAGTATTTTGGGCATGCGCCAGCCATAATAATTGTGCCATACACAGCAGCACAGGTTAACACCCTGTGTGCTATTGTTGATGATTGGGCAATTCTTCACTGTACCTTTGCTGGAAAAATAGTCATTACCCACAACATCCTTTTATGACATTTTTTAAGGAGCACTCCATAATTTTTCCCAAGGTCACCGCCGCAGAGCCAGTGGCGGGAGCTGTCAATGTATTTACTGATGGCTCGAATACAGGAGTAGGTGCCTATATGGTGCAAGGCAAACAACCAGTTCAACTTCAATTTACTCCTGGTACTCCTCAGGTAGTGGAACTTCAAATAGTATGTGAGGTGTTTAAAGAATGCCATTTTGCCTTTAACTTGATATCTGACTCAGCCTATGTGGTTAATGCTTTAAAGGTGGTTGAAGTGGCAGGACCAATAAAATCATCCAGTACAGTCGCTGTCCTATTTAACCACTTGCAAGACTTGATTTTGCAACGAAAGGAGAGTTTTTTTTTCCTCAGCACATCCGTGCACATACTGGCCTTCCCAGTCCACTTGGCGAAGGCAATGCCAAGGTGGATATGTGCACTAGACAGGACTGGGTATTCTTTACCTCTCCTGTAGTCGAAGCTCAAGAATTTCACCAGCTATATCATGTGAATGCTAAGACCTTACAACAAAAGTTTCAGATATCCAGAGCTGAGGCACGTCAAATAGTTTTGGATTGTGATCAATGTGTGGTGTATCACCACCCACTTTTCCTAGGTGTTAATCCCAGAGGGATCATGCCATTAAAAGTATGGCAAATGGATGTTACTCACATTTCTGAATTTGGCTCTTTAAAGTATGTACATGTTTCTCTAAATACG
>PVIH01025984.1:0-19606 GCA_004025045.1 Sigmodon hispidus | reverse complement strand
AGAAGAAGGAGAAGAATACCAGCTCAAAGGCACAGATAATGTTTTCAATAAAATCATAGAAGAAAACTTCCCTAACCTGAAGAAGGAAATGCCTATAAAGATACAAGAAGCTTACAGAACACCAAATAGATATGACCCCAAAAAAAGTCAGCACGCCACATTATAATCAAGCCACAAAACATACAGAACAAAGAAAAAAATTTAAGAGCTGCAAAAGAAAAGGGCCAACTCACATATAAAGGCAGACCCATCAGAATAACGCCTGACTATTCAATGGAAACGATGAAAGCTAGAAGGGCTTGGTCAGAAGTTATACAGACGCTAAAACAGCATGGCTACCAAACTAGAATACTATACCCTGCAAAATTATCAATCACCATAGATGGAGTAAACAAGGTATTTCAGGACAAAGCCAAACTGAAAGAATATCTATCTACCAATCCAGCACTACAGAGAGTATTAGAGGGAAAACTCCAACCTAAGGACCTCAGATACACCCACGAAATCACAAACAATCAATAAGTCCACAGAAGAATACCCTAGAGAAAGGAAATACAAACAAGTTGCCACCAAAAATGGCAGGAAATATGAATCAATGTTCACTAATTTCCCTTAATATCAATGGTCTCAACTCTCCTATAAAACATCACACACTAACAAGATGGATACAACAACAGAAGCCATCCTTCTGTTGCCTACAAGAAACACACCTCAACTGCAAAGACAGACACAGGCTTAGAATAAAGGGTTAGGAAAAGATTTTCCAGTCAAATGTCCTAAAAAACAAGCAGGGGTTGCAATCCTAATATCTAACAAAGTAGACTTTAAGCTAAAAGCAATTAAAAAATATCATGTTGTTGTAAATATAATATGAATATGAATGAATTTCTTATGCAAATCTCTCATTCATAAGAAGAGAATTAATTCCTAACCATCCACCATGTTTTCCTCACTGTTATAACATACTAGAGTTAGGATCCAGTTTAGAGTTTAAGACTAGGTTGAGTTTTATGACTAGTCCTTAGGTTATATAGTTAGAGAAGATGCAGGTTTAGAGTTAGGTGATACCATTAAACTTCACAATTGTCACAGTGATGCAGATTTGTCTTGAAAGTATTATAGAATCATTAAGTAGAATATTCATGATGAATGAAAGGTGGACTTTACAAAACATCTATTTTGGTATATATGTTCTAGAAATGCATTTATATGTGTTCTATCTAGGTCTTTAGAAACATAGAGTTTACAAAGCACAAGAGAGCATTGTACATTTTAAATGGGTATTCTCATCCTAGAACCTGGACAAGCCTGCCTCAATTGCCTGTCAACATCTCTGACCATCTACAAGACAAAGCAAAAGAGAATCTGTCCCTTCTCCAATAATTGGTTTAAGAAGAAGCATGTTGTTATTTTATGTTTTAGAATAATATACTATATTACATAATTTTTAGTGTTATATCTACATATTTACTTTGTTATGTTGTAACATATTTACTATTACCTTCAGTGTATAATTCCATATGCTTATCTTATGTTTTATTATATTATCTATAATATATTAATAAATTTTGTTATTTTTAGTGTTCATATTTACTTTTCCCCCATTCATGTAAATAATTCATGTACTTATGTATATGTGTATATATGTACATATGTTTGTGTGTTCTATAATATAAATAGTTTTAAAAAGCAAAAAAAATAAATAAAAAAATAAAATAAAAATCCATATTCACTATAGAGTCTTTTTTACAGCTGAGGACATCCAATGCTGGCAGTATTCAGTTGTCCCTAAAATTGAACTTAAATTGAACTGAAGAGGTGGCTTAGTGGTTAAGAGCATTTGCTGTTCTTCAAAGGACCTGGGCTCAATTTCCAGAGTCCACCTAGGGCCTTAAAGCTTCCGTGACTCTAGTCATCGGGGATTTCATGCCCTCTCTGGCATCTGCCAGCATTGCATGCAGATAGAACAGAAACAAATTCAGGCAAACCCTGACTTCCTGAACAGCCAAGGCTACACAAAAAACACTCAAAACAAACAAACAAGAAGTTATTTATTTGTATGTGTGTGTATATGAGCATTCTGGCCATGGAGACCAGAAGAGGGCATTGGAGCCCCTGGAGCTGGAACACCTGATGTGGGTCCTGGGAACTGAACTCCAACACTCTGCAAAACCAACAGAAGTGTTGATCACAGAGCCATATCTCCAACTCCTGAAACTTTTTTTTTCTACAAAAATCTAGGAAAATGCTCCATTACAGCATCCTAGGCAATGTTTTTTTGTGGTGATATATTGTATATTTAATAAAATCAGTCTGGAATATCAGAGAACAGAATCACCCATAGTCAAGCCATGACGGTCAGAAAGTGATGACCCACGCCTTTAATCCCATCACTCAGAAGACAGAGATCTTTCTGTGGTTGGTGAGTTCAAGGCCTAACAACCAAATGGTAGTAGCTCACATCTTTAATTTTAACTCTAGAATTATGGTGCAGAATTGAATCCAGAAGTGAAAAACTAGATGGAGAAAATATTTAAGGCAGGAGGAGCAGAGATTCAGGCATTCTGTAGAGGTGACCAGCCAGGCTGAGGACTCTTGAAGATAGCATTTTCCCTGTTTGGTCTGAGAAGCTGGCTGGGTGAGAATTGACTGTGCTCTGATTCCTCTCTCTGATATTCCAGCTTTTCCCCAATATCTGGCTCTGGGTTTTCATTATATACTAACTAGGATTTGTGCAATAGTTTTTGTTTCAACATTAAGATAGAAAACACAGGCAATAAAGGCAAATACAGACAAATCAGGATTTCTCAGGTTAAAAACTTCTGCATAGCAGATGATCAAACTACAAGAAACTTGTATCTGCTGAAATGGCTTATTAGAAAGACAGAGAACAGCCATATTGTTAAGGATGTAGAAGAAGGGACATTCTGGCATGCTGAGGATGAGATTATAAATTGTTATAGCCATTCTGGAAGGCAGTCCCTACCAAAAATTAAAAATAGAATTGTCAGATGTTTCAAGACTTTTGTTTTTGATATACATCCAAATGAGCACTGGTTGCTTTTCCAGGGGATCTGGGTTGGATTCTCAGCATCCGCCTGGTGGCTCACAACCATCTGTAACTCTAGTTCTCAGAAGAGGAGATCCAACATCCTCTTCTGATTTCTACAAGACCTGGCAGATGCATGGTACATAGGTATACATTCTGGCAAAACACCCATACACCTAAGATAAAATAATTTTAAAAGGTAATAATGTACTGTATTCTTAGAAATTGTGGAGACATTATCTCAAAAGATAAATATATGAGGTGAAATGTTAATTGTCTTGAGTTAATCTTTCTACACCTAAATATTCATTAATCATGTTATTAATATATGCAGTTGCTAATTTAAAATATAATTTAAGGAAATTGAGAAAGAAAAATTTGAATATATAAAGAGTATTCTTAACTTTTGAGAGTTATAGAGACAGTCGACAGGCTAGGGTTATCTTTCTGGCCCAGGGAAGGGAACTGAGTCCTTGTATGTGTTTCTTGTATATCTATTATGTGCCTGAGAAGAAGCATGCCTTCAAATTTGTTTTTAAGTACCTACTATGTGCTCATATAGGCATTGCTCCAGGCTTTGGGAGAGACAATAATGAGCTATTCTGAAAATTCCCACTAGATTCTATGTCTTGCCCTGATGAACAGATGTCTCTCTGGCATGGCAGTCCTGTGGAAATAGTGAAAACAAGGAGTCATTTTGACCAATGCTGTATTCCACCCATGGAGTGATCTCTGCCCTAGTATTTATCAAGTTTCCAAGTTTGTTCATCTTGAAAGTTTGATGCCTCTTTTATAAATTATTCTTTTAAAATTTTTAAAAAATTTACCTTGTGTAAAAGTAATATGGAGTTGTAAGAATAGTTGAAAGAACCCTCATACCCTTTACTTAGTTTTGTATGTTATTGATTTTTGTCTTCATTTATGTGTAAATGTATTCTAGAATATTTATTAGAATATGTGTATAAAATATATATGTGTAGATGAATAGTGTTTTCCAGGTCTATTTGAGAGTTTCAGACATTATGCTCCTTTATTTTCAAATTCTATACTGTTTATTTTTAAGAGTTGGAATTTTCTCTTGAGGGCTTGTTTGGAGGGTCTGTGAAGAAAGAACTATGTGTATACTGTGGTAATTTGAATGAGAATGTCCCCATATGCTCAGATATCCTAATACTTGGTCTTGTTGGTGGCACTGTTTGGGCAGGTTTAGGCAGTGTGGCCTTGCTGGGGAAAGGATGTCACTGGGGTTAAGCTCTGAGGTTTCAAAGCCACAAAGCTTTCGGTTCACTTTCTCAGTTTCCTGCTTATAGTTTTAAGATGTGAGCGCTCCGTTTTCGAGTCCAGCCGATTCTCATTATAGACTCATAACCCTGGGGAACTACTGGCCCAAATAAGCTCTACCTTCCATGAGTCGCCTTGGCCATCAAGTTTTATCCCAGCAATTGAAAAATAGCTATTACATATACTCTTGACCTTTATCTTCCTCTGCTGGGGAAAGTCTAAGGGGCAGATATGAAGAGGTGAGAGGAAGAAAATGCCTGCCCAGTTCAACTCTGGTGATGAATGGGTGATAGACATTGCAGCCAGGTTGCCCTTGTATCCTTGGCACTTCTGTTCTTATAACCCCAATTCAGTGATTAAAATTTAGAAAATTTAATATTAATACTATTTTATAATACACAGTTCTATTTTTCAAATGTACCAATTATTCCAATAACATCCTATATATAAAATTTCTTCTTTAACTAAGATTTAAGCCTACTTTATCCATAGATTTTGTCTTTTTCCTCATTAGGTAGTGCTTACTTCTGCTGCTTATGACTGAAGGATTTTAATTATATAGTCTGTTATTTATGACCAAAGATTCAACACAATTAATCATCCGAACTTAACCAACACTTTTACATAGGTACAGAAGTCTCTGTTGTAGAAATCAGTATTGTTAGACTCATTTTCATATTTAATTTATTTCTATTTATATATATGTAGATGTGTATTACATGCACATATATGTAACATATGTATAAATATGAAGAAATTTATATATAATGACACTGTCCATTTTCAGTCTGTAAGTTATTTCTAAGTCTATTTTATCCCAACCCCCTGGATTATTTCTTTGGCTGCTTGGAGATATTAGCAAACTATAATTCCATGTTGGTTTGGAAAAAAATAAGGACAAGAAATTAGGATAAATGGCAGCAAAATTTAAACAGAGAAGTACATACAAGGTAGAGATGGAACTTGATCAATAAATTTATATCAAGAAATATGGTCAGGGCTTCAATAGCAATGGAAGAAGATAAGATGAGTTTTCTTCTCTGATAAAACTGAGTGTTTATAGATTGTCTGTCTGCTGTTTAAAGTATGATTAATATCATTGCTGACCAGCTAACCTCCACCATCTGCACTGACAGTTATATGTTTAGTTAGCTAATACTGTTAACTTTGACATCTGCTAATGTGACATTACCTTGAGAACGTTGGGGACTCAATAAGTTCCTACATGATTTCAATTCTTAGCTGGCTACTCTGATTAATGTTGACATTATCCAGTTCTGACATTTAGCTGTAACATATTGCAAAGATTCTAATCTGTAAACGTGCATTAAAATCTGCCCTGTTTAGGTTTGATAGTTTTAAAATAGTGGCATTATAGAAGGAGCTCAGAGGCAAAGTAAGTCTGATCCCTTCAAAAAATCTGGTGTTCTCTCTCTCTCTCTCTCTCTCTCTCTCTCTCTCTCTCTCTCTCTCTCGTCAAATGAAAAATAAGCATTAAGCAGGAGGAAAACCAGAGCTTCAGATAGCATCTGCTGTTTTGTGATTTTAGTTCTGAATCTGGTGACAAAGATAAAAGATGTAAAGGTGAGGAGCTTAGTTGACTGGGCATCTAGGGAATTGTTAGAAAAATTATAAATCATCTAAGGGAAGCAAGAAGATGCTGAGCAACCAATGGGTTCCCTGCTCAGCCAGACGTCTGGGAATTTGCTGAGGATCTCTGGATGGATGTGGGCCATCAACGAAGGACAGGAAGCATTGAGTAAGTGTATATTGGTATCTTATTAGTCCCAATAATGTACATTTAGAAGACAGATTATCTTTGAATGCTTAACTCCATGTTGTGTATAAGCAACTTGCCTTATATCAGTAGGCACTCAAGCAATGCCATATTATATTAAACTGAAAGATTTATCTTGGTTTAGCAGAGGCCAAGTGTTAGTGCTTCAACACCAAAGGCAGAGTAAGAGTGGTTACCATGGTGAACATCAGACAGCCGTCAGAGTAGCCTGGCTCAGGTAGATTGCATTAGCCAGAGTATTGTAGAATTCTTACTAAAATTCTACTAGATATTTCATAAACCAGAAGATTCTAGGTCAAGGGAAGAAAAGTTTAATCTGAATCATAAAAAAGAGACTCATGACCCACAATCAGTTCTCAGACTTGAGACTCTTATAGAACCTCTTAGATGCAGGAGCAACTGGGTACCCTTAAGGAAAGATACTACTAAAAATTTATGTGATTAGTATTTCCTCAGGCTTTCCCCCAAAGGACACATAGCCTTTTATCTGAGTGGCTAGACTGAGGAGAGAAAATACTCAGAACCTTTGGATACTATAGCCAATGCTTCTTAACTGACCCTAACTCTTAGGGACTCAAAACATCACTGTGGTCCACAGAGATGGGGCTATGGAGTCAAGACATTTATGGAGTGTTATCTCATGTTCATTTGTCATGGGTTCAATGAGCCCTTGAATGTGCCCTGTGGTCATTTCCTCAGTTACTGAAATATAATCTAGTAGATACACTGAAAAACTGGCAGAATCCCACACTGGCTTTCTGATCTATAGAGGGCTGATCACCACCTTGGTGAGAAATAGTAGGCACTGGCCCAGTTGAGTTCTCCTCCCTATGAAAATGACAGACCCCCAAACAGTGCTTTATCCTAGGCAGGATCGCAGAATTCAGTGTCAGCATCAAGAGTCTGCAAGATTCAGTCGTGGTGTCCCATTCTTTTCCCTTTCCAATTATTTTTTTTTTAAAACTTTATTTATTTATTTGCCTTGGTGTTTGCCTGGAACTGGGAACTACAGACAGTTGTTAGCTGCCATGTGGGTGCTGGGAATCGAACCCGGGTCCTCTGGAAGAGCAGACGGTGCTCTTAACCGCTGAGCTATCTCTCCAGCCCCCCCTTTCCAATTATTTAATGGTCTTGTTCAGGGCACAGACCCCAGAGAATAAGAAGAAAGCATCACAAGTTTAAACAGGTGATATTTCTAACTGCGAGTGCTATACCAGGTGTGGTTTCATCAAATAAATTAGCACAACAATTGAATTCAGCAAATCCAATTCTCTGTTTTTTTCCTGCTAATAAAGACTTCAAGAAGCAGTTTTCTTTCAGTGGGTACAGCTAACAGTACACTTTCTCAGCGCTTCCCTAAGCATGTGTCAATTGTCTATGTCATAATTTAGTACACAGGGATTGCCATCACTTTTTCTTTCTTCAAAATGTCACTATGGTCTATTCTGTTCTTGCCATGCTGCTTATGAATGGACAAGAAGCAGAAAGATTTATTGTTTAAGTTATGCCTTGTAGTCATAAGAATGGGATCCCTGATCCCACCAGCTGCAATACTTAATAGAATAGACTCTGTACCTCACCCGGGCAGCACAATAAAGCCAACCTTGTTAGCGAAAGTGTGGATGAGCCAGCTTCAAAGTTGTAAGCATGGGAGAGTTGTTTCCATTATCGGTATGTCTTGTGGCATAATGGGAGGGGGAAAAAAAAAACCCTCGATGCCTGGGGCAGGTGGGACAGCTGGCCTTGGGAATCCTGAGAGTGGGAAATCTGTTCCTGACTACCACTCTCTGCAACACTAGGAAAAGCAGGCCCTGCACCTTAGCAAAGTAGCACAGAAGAGCCAAGCCTGTTAGAGCAGATGTAGATGAATCAGCCCAGAAGTTGTGAGCAGAGGGGAGTAACTCCAATTTCTAATCTGTCATGTGGCATAATGGGCTGGGAGGAGGGAGATGTCCCAGCCCTCACCTATCAACACCTGGGACAGGTGGGAGAGATGGCCTTAAGAATAGAACTATCCCTTCTCCCCACCAGCTGCAAACTCAGCAAAGTAGGCCCTGCACCCCACCAGTGTAGCACACCAGATTCTACTTTTAGCGGAGATGGGTAACTACTCCTGAAATCATGAGCATGGGGCAGCTGTCTCCATTTCCTGACTAGTATACCAACCCTACAGTAGGCCAGGCCTGCCCCAACATCCACCCCATCTATGATCTGCTGGAGCATGCATGTAAAAGGACCTGACCCACAGACCCAAAGCTGCAGGATCTCCACAACACAGGATACCAGCCAGATGTCCAGGAAGAGTCCCTAGTGGTGGCCCAGAATTGAATGTATAGAGGAGACCAGGGACCCTGAATGACCCTTTGCAATGAGCACTTGCAAGTATGAACAAAGGGGTCTGTGGTGTGACTTGATGGGTTGCATTGCAGCTTACATGAAGAGATTTTTAATTCCTCCCCTTTAAATTTTTTTTTTTTAATTTTTACTTTCTTCATTTTTTTTCCTCTTGAATTTTCTTTGATTCCGGGGACAAGTTGCAGGGGTGGAGGGCAGATGATAAGGGACAGGTGTTAGTATTTTGCGCGTGGAAGGATGGAACCGCACAAGCTAGCATGCTGCCAAGGAGCCATGTTAAGTTTATTGAAGGAACAGGTGGGAGAGGGGAAGAGAGAGAGAGAGCCTGAAAAGAGAAAGGGAGGGGTAAGAGAGGGCAGAGAAGGAGAAAGAGAGTGTCTGGCACGTGGTTGGGGCTCTTTAAGATGGGGGTATGGGTGCAACACGGCCGTGCGGCCACACCCACACTAACAACAGGGAATAAATGGGGACAGGTACATGTTGTTAAAAACACATAAATCAATAAATTTTATTAATTATAAAAAGGATATGTGTCAGAATACGGTAAAAGGTTTGAAAAAAAAAAAAAAACAGAGGTTTGGGACCAGAGACAAAGCTCAGAAGTTTAGGACATTTACTGCTCTGGCAGAGGACCTGGGTGCGGTTCCCAGCACCCACATGGTGACTTTCAACCATCTGTAACTCCAGTTCCGGAGGCTCTGAGGTCCTCTTCTGGCCTCTTCGGGCACTGTTCACATGCACACATTTATATGTAGGCAAAACACTCATGGACATAAAACGAAAGTAAGTTTTTTAAAACCCAAGGACCTTAGTAAAATTTCTAATGCTCCTGTGATGTGGGGAAGATACCCTTCTTAGGGTGCGGGCTCAAATGCGGTTTGGAAGTGGCATTCCTCAATTTTCATGCTTGTTCCATGAGTCATGAGACCTGAATATGCTTTTGAATGGAGACTGCACTAAGAGATGCCTTTGTACCAGGTCCAGGCTGCTCTACTATCTGGACCATATGCCACAATATATCATTGGTGCCTGAAATTCCAATGGCAAATAGAGCTTCTGTTTGAAGTCTTTGGTAAACTCCCATGATGAACCATGGAAGAGTCTTTTAGGATTTTGAAGCAAAGCACTAGTCTTCTGTAGACAATCATTTTCATTTTTATACAAATAGCTTTAGCTAGCATGCCTCACCATGGGGTACCAACCAACCTGAACTGCCTATAATGCACTGGGTATCAGCTGACCCATCATTCCATAAAGTTGAATGTACCCAGTAATGTCAAATGAATATATGGTCTCAAGTGGTATACCCATGACTAGGCTTGTGTTGACTCTGAAGACTAAGTTTTGCAAATGGTCACAGTTCCCATTATGGCTATAATACCTTCTTGCTCCCAGCCTGTTCTTATGGCCTCAGGGATTTTTCCCTGCAATTCTTTGACAGAGAAATAGAACATTCAGGCCTGATTTACACCTGTTTACCTGTTTCTCTGAGACATGCAAATATCTCCTGAAGGTGAGCAGTGACTGCACTATATCCTTCTTTATATCAGGAAAGATGTCCATGAAAGGAAACCTTTTTGCTGCCTAGAATGCCACAGCACACATGCTATTTACTTCTGTGTGTGATGACCAGACAAGCAATTCTATAGAGAGCTGTAGCATTGTGGGAATTCCATCTGTTCAGCCAATGGTATTGGGGTAACTGGCCCTATGTATATGGTCCCTCTGGGTAGATATCTCTGGGTACACAGTCATCCACCCCTACGATCAACCACACTCACACACGCACTCACACTTATATACATATTCATGTGCACACTTAAACTCAAATAGCACTAAACTCAAATAATAGCACCCTACACATACATACACACACACACACACACACACACACACTACCCCTCACACAAGTACACTCAACATTCACACTCAAACATATACTCACACCTCTTCTTTTTCTCTCACAGTCTTTTGATTCTGTTTCTTTCAAGAATCATGTTTACACGGCAAGCACTGGTGTTTGTGATGAGAGTATTAAATTCTGTTTAATGGGTAGGTTTACTTTGCATGTTCTGGTAAACTGCTTATAAGTTACTGTTCTTGCAATACTAGCTACTCAAAAGTGTTGCCTTGGATAAAGCTGACATTAGATAGAGCTACGATATACAAAGTATTTGCCATCAATTACTCAAAGCCCTGATAAAGGTGTTATTGGCAGATATAGCAGCTATTTATTGGACAGCTGTTGTAGAATGAATCTTAGTGAGCTACCCAGGACACAGACAAATAGGACACTTTTTCTACTTTCACAGAGCTTGCTGACAAGGGCTACAGTTATGGCTTTTGCCTGTCAATTTTATTACCCTTTATTCTTTCAGTTCATATACTGATTTTGAAATTAGAAGTCTGTAGAATAAAACCAGCATCAGAATGAATGTCTGAGGTCATTTTCGCGGTACAGCTCTGATTTCATCTAAACAGTGGTGATGCCATCCCTTTTCCTCCTGTTTCCAGTCATAGTTCTAACTTTTCTTAGTTATAATAAAAGGGTAAATTAGATATAAAACTTTGAACTCAACAAGATAAAAATAGATAATTGAGTGTTTTCTCTAATCTTGTCAAACACAGATAGACTAAACATTTTAACAGTAATTCTTGCTTGAAAACTTTTTTGTGATATGTAGTTTTACTTTGTTAAAGGAAAAACTTTCCTTTTGATTAGACAAAAAGGGAGAATACTATGGAATAAAGTTCTTGTACACTGTAAAGATTTGTCCCTTGAATTGGTTTAATAAAATGCTGATTGGCCCATAGACAGGCAGGAAGTAGAGGTGGGGCAATCAGACTAGGAGAATTCTGGGAAGAGGAAAGGCAGAGTTAGGAGTTACCAGCCAGGTGTAGAGGAAGCAAGATGGGAATGCCTACTGAGAAAAGGTACCAAGCTTCCTGGCTAAACATAAATAGAAATATGGGTTAACTTAAAGTGTAAGAGTTAGCTAGTAACAAGCCTGAGCTAATGACTGAGCATTTATTAAGTATTAATAAGCCTTCGAACCAATTATTGGGGAAGTGGCTGTGGGGTTTTTGAGAGTTGCTGGTGTGACTGAAACTTCAGACTACATGCGGTCCCCCTTGAGGCTCAAAGCCTCACTTATGCTTGGCAAATTCTCTACCACTGAGCTGTGTCCCAGCTCAGATCACTCCATTCAAAGCTCTCATAAGAGCAATGTACCTCTTGTGTGATCTAGCCCAGTCTCTCACATCAGCCCCATGAAATCTCTATTCTTTGAACCTTCCAATCTGGTAAATATAGTACATGTCTCCATTAATTTATCTGATTTCTTTTGAATATGATATACCTCTCCATTTCAGTTACTTTTTGATTTAACATTGTCTTTTAGTTCTTAGCATATAGAGTCTGTGCATGCTTAACCAGATTTCTGACCACATCTATTTTTCTTGCAGCCATGGCTTTAAGATTTCGGGTTTTCAAGAAATAATTGCTATTATGTGGAAATAAATTCATTTTGTCAATTGATTTTGTATGCTTGCTAAAGTCCCTTGTCAGTTCAGTATTATAGATACCTTGTGGGGAGTTTTCTAGGTAAATAATCATGTATCTGCTCATAGGGCTGGCATTATTTTTTTCTTTCTAAGCCATTTGCTATGTAGCTCGGTCTGGTCTCAAACTTGTGCTTCTCCTGTTTCAAGCTTATGATTCTCTTGGTTATTTCTCTAGTGCTACAACATGGAATATATGTTTATTAGGAATGGTAAGACCAGACATCTTACTTCTATATCTACTCAAAGAGATTGGATCTAGTCTTTCATCTTTAACTGTAATATTGTCTGTTGTTTTTGAGACTATCTTTTGTCAACTTGAAGCAATTTTCTATTCCTATCAGAGAGGGTTTTTTAAAAGTCACAAGTATTGGATTTGGTTAAAACTTTTTTCTATCAGTTGATATGATCGTGTGATTTTTGTCTTTATTAAGGAACTGGATAATGTTGATTCACTTGTGAATATTGACCAGGCCTTGAATAGCTAGTATGGACTTCACTTAGTTGTAGTATATTATTTTTTTCATATTATTACACTTGCTAATATTCTGCTGAGGATTTTTGTATGTCTATTTATGAAGGGTATTGGTTTATAGTTTTCTTTGTGTGCTATTTGAATTTTATTATAAAAGTAATGTTGGTTTAGAAAGCGAGCTAGTGAACTAGGAAGTATTTTATCCTCCTGCTGTCTGGGAGAGATATTTAATTCTCTCTCTCTCTCTCTCTCTCTCTCTCTCTCTCTCTCTCTCTCTCTCTCTCTCTCTCCCCCTCTCTCCCTCAAGGTGAACAGACACTTTGTAGCTTAGACTAACTTGAAAATTAATAGACCAGACTGGCTTCAAAATTGTGATCCTCCTGTCTCAGATCCTCAGACTCTCATGTGTTGGAAATACATATGTCATATGTCCTACCATTCATGGCTAGTTCTCTTTTGTAAAACAATCTTCCTATATAGCCTAAATTGATTTCTGGTAATTTCCCTGCCTCAGTTCCCCAAATATGTGGATTACAGGCATGCGTCATGATACCTAGCAACTTATTTCTTGTAAATGTTTTAAAGAATATATTAGTGAAAAAAACTAAACTTGGATATTTCTTCTTCACAAACTTTATTAAAACTTAATTTAAATTTTATAATACTATTCAAATGATCCATTTTATCTCGGGTGAGTTTAGGTGGATGGCTCGTAGTTTTTTTTAAAAAATGGGTTTATCTCACAGAAGTTATAGAACTTGTAGGCATAAATTTGTTCATAGTGTTCTCTAATTATTTTTTATTTTTGTTGAATATGTGGTAATATTTCTCATTTCATTGCTTGTACTGATGTCTTCTCTCTCTCCCTCTTTGTTTATTAAATTTTATTAGTATGTTTAAAGCATGGTTTAATTGATTTTTAGGTCTCTGCTTATTGTCTGTTTAATTGATTTTTTCATCATCTCCTGTCCGCCTGCCTTAGGCCTTCTTCTGCCCTCACTCTCCAGTTCCTTAGGGTGAAAGGCTTATTGATTTCAGCCCATACACTGCTTCTATTACATTAAGCTTGTGGGATTTTGTTCTATGAATCGGGTAATGGAATTGTGTGATGACTGTCCCACATGTATTAGAAAAGGACATGTACACTGTTACTGGTTGCTGGTTGGCAGAGCATTGAGTCTACCAGATCCAGATGTTGATGGCTGGCAAGTACTGAGTGATCAGATCCGGTTGGCTGATACTGGGCGTGGTCACATCTAGCTGCTGCTGATGATTGGCAAGCACTGAGTTGATTCAACTATGAGATCTAACTGCTGATGATGATTGGCAGCACCCAGTGAATCAGAACTGGCTGGTTGATGGTTGGCACAGTTGTTTTACAACCTCACGATTTTCTGCCCACTAATTCTACTGATGACTAACAAAGACTTCCATGTTGACGCCTCCAATTATGACTGTGGATCTGTCTCTATCTTCTTCCCTTTCTGTCAGGTTTTTCCTCATGCATTTTGAACCTGCTTTCGATGCATGCACAATTAAGTACATTATGTCTTTTTGGTGGATTGACTCTTTTATCATGGTAATTCATTCCTGTCTTTGAAGTCTGCTTTGTTTGATGTCCATGTAGCCATTCTGGCTTGCTTTTGATTACTCTTTTCACGGTATATCGTCTCCCATCATTTCACTTTTAACCTATGCATATCATTAGGTTTGAAGTGACTATTTCACAAAGCATATGGTTGGATCATATTTTTTTTTTCTGCTTTATCTCTTTTATTTTGATATGCTTATGCCAGTTTATGTTTGAAGTAATCATTGACATATTTACATTTAGGCTTTTCACTGTATTTTTTTCCCTAGTTTTCTTAATTTCTTTTGGAGTTTTGAGCCTTTAAAGACTTATTGTATTTTTACCATGTCTTTGCTTTTTAGTTGTTGCTTCAGGACTTAAAACAGATATTCTTCTTGCTTTACCTGGAAACAATCTCTTATTATGTCGAGTGCAATGTGCAAATATGCTATACAGGTCCCTCCTGTCCTTTTATTGAAAATCTGTCCCAGAGTGCTGACCCTTCCACTTTCAACATTGAAACATATTTTAATAAACTTAAAATAATTTATTATGTTTACCGAAATAGTTACCAATTCTGCTATTCCACTTTGATTTTCAGGGTTGCAAGTTTCTTTCTGGCCTTATTTCCATTGTCTGAAGAATGTCCTGGAACAGCTCTGTGAGCACAGGTACTTGGGAGAAATTCCCTTAGCTCACTTCATCCAAGGATTTTAATTTTTTCCTCTTTCCTGAAGGTGCTTTTCACTACACTCAGAATTATGAGCTGACATTTCTTTTCTTTCAGCACTTAGAAATGTTGTGTCCCAACAGTCGTTCGAATCATTGTTTCCCTATGAGCCATGCATTATGTTTTCCCCGACAACTTTAAACTAAAACAAATTCTTTAGTGCATGTGTATGTACATATTCATGTGTGCACATGTGTGGGGCCAGAGGTTAACTTGCCTGTCTTCCTCAATCACTCTTCACCTTATCTTTTGGGTCAAGGTCTCTTGCTGAACTTGGAGCTCATCAGTTTGGTTAGACTGGCTAGCTCTAGGGGTGGTCCTGTCTCTGTCTCCCCAGTTGTAAGATTTCAGGCTTACAACTGTTCAGATCGTCCCAGTGACCCCTGGAGTTCTACTCCACCTTTTCAGCCGTACTTCCGGGGCTGGAGAGATGGCTCAGAGGTTAAGAGCACTGACTGCTCTTCCAAAGGACCTTGGGTTCAATTCCCAGTACCCACATGGCAGCTCACAACGAACTGTCTTAACTACAGTTCTGGGGGATCTGACACCCTCACACAGACAAAATACCAATGCACATAAAATAAAATTAAGTAAACTTTTTAAAAAATCATACTTCCTTTGGCTGTCCATGCTGAATACTTTAATCAGCTTATTTTAGGCTCATGAATTCTTTTCTTTTTCTTTCCATTCTTCTATACCTGGCCTGGACAACAGGTTTGGAGTCTACTGGTTAGATTTCCTTTAGTTGTTATGTTCCCCCTTGAATGTGCTTTAGATCTATTTACTTTTGCAGATGTTCTATCTTTTCAGCTGCTTACCATCCTTACTTTTGAAGTACTTTGGTAATATTTGCTTTAAACATCTCTATTAGACAATTCTGTGTCGTCTCAGAACTGGCTAAATTGAGATTTCTGGTTTTTTTATGTGCCAAGTATCCGGGATATTTTTCATATAAGGTTATAAGGTTGGATATTATTTAAATCCTAAGAAAAATTTAAAGACCGGCTTTACTTTCATTTATTTATTCTTAACGTTTTCTTTCCTTTTGAGACAGAGTTTTTACTATGTCGTCTGCACTAGCTCTGAATGCAGAGAGCTCCAGCTGCCTCTGTCTCTGGCATACCATCACACCTGGCCCATTTATTTATTCTCTTGTGTGATGCTGAGGATTGAACACAGAGCTTTGCTAGCTTTAGGTAAGGGCTCTATCACAGAGGTATGTACTCACACCAAATGAGTACAGACAACAAGTTATGAACAACCACTAGTAGACCGAGGTCCCTAAACTTGCTTTCAAAGACTTTGTAAAGTTATTTGGATATGTTCGGCATGGGTGTCACCAGAAGAGTCTAGGACCAGGCTGTGGTCTATTTCTTAGCTTAGTTCTCAAAGCTTGGGGTCAGACCTGAGCATGTGGTGCCAGGGGTTGTCTAGGCATCACATGTTCACCAACATCTTTATGGGTTCTCTGTCATGAGTTTCTCCCTTGCCACTGTGAGGCTCATAGTTTCTGTTTCTCCAAGCACCACCGCTTTCAGTTTTACAGTCAGAAAGCTGGAGCACTTTTACCACTCTCTGATAGAATCTGCTGCAACTAGACAATGGATGGGAAGCTGGAGAGAGATGCAAATGCTCTCTACATTCTCTTTTCTTCAGTCAGAGGAACAGCCCCTACGTGTCCTCATTAAGATTATTACTGCTGGCAAGAAACCCCACGACCAAAGCAAGTTGAGGAGGAAAGAGTTTCTTTGGCTTATACTTCTACACCATTGAAGGAAGTCAGGACAGGAACTCAAGCAAGCTAGGAACCTTGAGGCAGGAGCTGATGCAGAGGTCGTGGAGGGGTACTGCTTATTGGCTTGCTCCTCATGGCTTGCTCAGCCTGCTTTCTTGTAGAACCCACAATCACCAACCAAGGGATGCCACTATAGATAATGGGCTAGGTCCTCTCCCATCAATCACTAATTAAGAAAATGCCCCACAGTCTTGCCTGTAGCCCAATTTTATGGAGGCCTTTTCCCAACCAAGGCCCCCTCCTCTCAGATGAGTCTGGATTGTGTTGATATAAAATTAGCCAGCACACTCTACCTCAGACTGTGGGCTTCTGAAGTCAAGTATGTCTTTTCTAGAAGATTCCTTTCACATGAAATAGTAGGTTCACCTGTACACTTACTTCTGGACACCCAGGTTCCCTTGAACAGAGGCTGTGGGAGCTCCAACAGTAAAAAGGAAGTATTACCTAGTGGGACTCTAGGTTTGTGTCCATATCTCCAATCTGCCTGCTAAGATTTGCTTTTAGAATCTGCATGACTCTGTTCTATACAGTCTATCAAGTCCTACTGCTGCTCCTTTCTTGGTATCAGAACCTGAAAGTTCTTCTAAGAGCAACTGCATTGTGCCATCTTTGATTGAAATGCTTGACAGGAAATAAAAAAAAAATGAGGGGAGGGGATAGAAGGAGAGAAAGGAGGGGACCTGCAGTTGGGATGTAATATATGAAAGAAGAATAAATTAAAAGAATAGAACAACTATAAGTAATAAAGAGAAAGCAAACTTAAGAAGTCAGTATTTTTATGTTGCATTAACACCTCTAAATCTCATCTCTCCTAGGAGTAGAAATGACAAATGCTGATATGCAGATATGGCAGTGCACAGATGGACTAGTCTTGCTTACAATAATCAAATCTAATTGTTGTAATTGTTCCTACAAGCTCCTTGGGCTTGTAGGAAATGTGGGGCCCAAGAACACAGGAAGTGGCTCTCTGAAGAAATATTGGATTCAGGCTGGATGATGTTTTATGGTGTCACTTCAAGATGTCTCTAATTGGCATCCAAAGTAGGGGGACGTTACAAAATAGGCTTTAGAAATATAACAGATATGAAAGAGGTTAAATAACTGTCCTTATAATATTCATGAAATAATTCAGCAAAGTCAATGTGAACTGCTTAGAGCTGCCTGACAAATGGTAGATGGAAATTATTACTACATCAAACCAAAATTGTTACTACATCAAGCCCACTCTCAAGTGTCCCATCTCAGTTTCTTTGTTTGTAAAGCATTGGCAACATCTTGTTCTCAAAGTTGCTTAAGGATCCGAGGATTCCATCTTAAATGAGCAGAAAGACAAGATGTTGCCTGTATCTAGTGTAATGCACATATCAACCACTAGATGGTAGATCAGGCCAGTATATGTGGAGCCCAGGACCCATGTGATGCTGGACTTGTTTTTGTATTAAGAAGCTGCCTGATTACCCATGGCAGCCAGCGTGCTTCTCTCTTTCTAGGTAGGCAGCATGAAGCTAAGGATTAGAGTTGGTGGGGTCTTTAGGTACAAAAAGTTTGTTTAGAATTCATCTGCAGAGCGGAGAATTCAGATCCAGCTAGACCAGTGTTCAAGCATTTCCTGACTTAAGTGTGTCTAGATCATCCATCTTGTGGGTCCATTGCATTCCACTGCATCAATGCATCACCTGTGTGCAAATCCAGTCTGGTCCAGCTTTCTTCCTCCTCAGACTTGAGGCAAACTGTACCTATGTATCCCCCTGTTTCTGACATTAGAAGCCTTTCAGGGGATGTTTACTAAGTGATTAAATAAATGCACCATGATTATTTAGTTGGCTTTCACTAGCAGATTCTTGGTCAGGGGTTATGCATTTCCTTTTTGTTTCTGATCCCACGAGGTAGCCTGGGACTACTAGCTACTGCATGCTAGTCCCTGAAAATCAATTGCTTAGGCTCAAATCTTAGTTGTTCCAGTTGCTAGTTGTATGTCCTTCCTCATATGCCTCAGTTTCTCCTCTTGAAGACCAGAGATCCTAACGGCACCTCTTTGAGACCCCTACAGCCCGAGTTAAATGAGCAGACACACTTGGTCTGTACAGAAAATGCCTGGCATGCCCTACGCTCCCTGTCCATGTTGACTGCTTTCTGAAGCTTGCCTTGCCCCAAGGAAGACTAAATACAACTGCAAAATGCATCCAAAGAAGATCTGCTAAGGGTTTGGCATGTCTGCCCAACACTGGCAGCAGCATCTAAGGAAAAGAAGTTTTTCCTCCTCATTATTACTGTCATCAATGGTTCAAGGGTACCCAGGGTAAGTCTCCAAGCTGTACGAGTCAGGGACACTGCATTTTCCAACTTCTTCCAGCCTCCGGGTTAACAGGGTCTTCTTCAGGTGACTACAGGAGAGTGCTGGGGATTATCTTCACAGTGGCTCAAGGATCGAAAGCATCAAGGCAAAAGAGGAAGGACTTCAAGGCTTATTTTCTTCTATTTCCTTATAAGATCCTGTTATGCTTTTGAGGCAGCTTCTGAGTGTCATTGTTCAGACAGGAGTGGAACCTGGACCACAAGGAACTCATCTTGTTTGCTTTTTTAAACCATATGTATGTTTTGACCGCAGCAGTAACTTTCAGTAACTTGACAAAATGACGAACACCAAGGGAAAGAGGCGCAGCACTCGCTATATGTTCTCCAGGCCTTTTAGGAAACATGGAGTTGTTCCTTTGGGCACTTACATGCGAATCTATAAGAAGGGTGATATTGTAGACATCAAGGGGATGGGCACTGTTCAAAAAAGGAATGCCTGGGGGGCTGGAGAGATGGCTCAGCGGTTAAGAGCACCGTCTGCTCTTCCAGAGGACCCGGGTTCGATTCCCAGCACCCACATGGCAGCTAACAACTGTCTGTAGTTCCAGTTCCAGGCAAACACCAAGGCAAATAAATAAATAAATAATAAATAAATAAAGTTTAAAAAAAAAAAAAAAAAAAAAAAAAAAAAAAAAAA
>PVIH01025983.1:0-19609 GCA_004025045.1 Sigmodon hispidus | reverse complement strand
ACAGGCGCTGAGGCCTGCCGAACCCTCCTCACCTCTGGTCAGGGTTCGAATCCGCCCCTCAGAGACCCCTGCAGTTGGTTTGCTCAGTTCACTCAGTTCGGGGTCGCAGTAGGGATCCTTGCAGATACCCTCAGCAGCAGCAGGAGCTGTGGGTGTGGCCAGGTGCAGAGTTCAGCTGCCCCCTGCTCCAGAGTGTGCTCCATTATTCTTTTGAAGCAGATTTGTGCTGTCAGGAGCAGACCTGTCTCACTGTCCAAAAAAGCCTAATTTCAGGAATTGCATAAATATATTTTCTTAAACAAGAGTAGAAATATACATACAGTATAACAAAATTGACCTTATGTTTGTATTCATAAACCAAAATCCATACCAATGTAAAATATTTGAGATTAACAGCTGATTTTTGGATTAAAGTGAATTTAATAATCTATCTTTTTCAATTATTCCTATATCATAGTAGAGCTGGAAAAATTACAAAATTGTAATTAATAGTGGATTCACTTTTCCCATATCTTCTCATGCCATGCTCACTATCACTCCAATTGCCAAAGTTAGCATCTTCCAAGCACATTTCTAGTGGGAAGAAATATAAAGGCATGTATTATGGGAGAAAGATGGAATGTGCTGGCAGACATAGGTGCCAATTTTTGTGAGCCAGTTGTCAGTCATCCTTATGCATTTTGATCATTGTAGGATTATTTATACTATGCAGATTAGGCAGTGACAAAAAAAATAAAAGAATAGGTGTGTGTGCCTGAGTTTGATAGCCAGTTTCAAACATGTGCCAGTATTCTCCTGAGAATAAATAAAGGAAACAATTAAAAGCAGTAAATATTGATGCTCTTAATCAGGTGCTAAGTGACAGTCCCCATGTTGTCATTGACACAATCATTCTATTTTACTAAATGTATACTATATGCAGACAGTGTATTGGTAAAATCTGAGGCATAGTCATGCACAAAACATTAGCTCTGGATTTTGGTGTTTTTTTGCTAACAAGATCAAGAAAAACACATACAGTGAGTTGACTATGTTTCGTGTATTGTATATTTGTGCTATGTTACATCATTTTAAAGGATAAAGAAAAAACATGTTTCTCTTAAATTTTCCTTTTTTGAGGTTTTGAAGTTTTATTTGAGTGAATTAAAGGATACAAGTTACATTTAAAAACATGTTTAAAAAAAATTAAAAAAAAATAAATAAAACCATTATGTTTGTGGTCTAAGTAAGGAGGAAAACAACTGTGTGTGTGATTTTGTTTTATCTTCTCATACATTTCTCTTAAATTTTAAAAAAAAAAAGATAGTATAAGTTCTGTAGACACACATAGATATGAATTACTGACAATTCAGAACTGATGGCAGAAAAATCCTGTATGCAGGCTAACATGTGACTGAACATTTGTAACAATTTCATTCATCAACTGTTTCTATCCACTTCTCAGAATAACAAAATGAGTCAAAGAAAAATAGCAGAAAATAATAGTTTAATTATTTTTTAAATAGTGAATAATCAACTCTAACTGGGTTGTTTATATTGTGTTATTGGTGTGCTTGCAGGTCAAATAGTTTTGCTCTGCTATATTGACTACATAAACTTTGAGAGGATTCTGTCTTCTAGAGGCTCTTCCTATGTTATAATTTATCTGTTTTACTGCAAAATAAATGATCTTCAAGGCTGTATGAAAATGATCAAGGACCAGGAGTACATTACCCTTCTTGTTTTAAGACACCCTGTTATGTGCCAGTTATTTATGAACTTCAGTTTGTCATGTTTGACATTGTAATTGATTGCAATAATAAAGTCTCTACCAAAAGCTAAATTACTTTGAAGGAATTTTCCTTGTTTCTCTAAGTGTTTTGCAAGTATGATGAGAGGGTTGAGCTGCTTCTCCTGACATAAGTGTACAAGAGACATACAATGTCCTTTAGCAAACACATTGACAGAAGATAAAGCTGTTGTTCTACAGACTTTAAAAATTGAACACCTGAATTTCAGCTATGGTCTGGTACAATCTGAGGTTTGTTTCAGTGTGTGCAGGTGGGACATTTTTTCTGCTCTGGTCTTATCTATGTAAACATTACTGATAAGGCACCAATGGACTTTTATTATCTTATGTGTATACTTACTGCTTAAATCACCCTTTATATGCATTACAAATAAATAGAATCTAAATAATGGATTCTCATTTTTTGATCATTTTATAATAGATATACTCAAAGCTAACAATGAAGATTCACTGTGCTACACAACTTGCCTGTAGTTAGTTATATCAGAAAAACTGATAGAAAATAAGTCTGGAGTTTATTAACTGGTATTTATATTACTGTAAAAAGGGAGAGATGACAATTCATTTGTTCTTCAAACTTAGTGGCTTATTTGAAATGACAATGCTATAGTTTAGATATGGGGTGGGGGGCTCCCCTAAGACCCATGTACAAAAAGCATTTAGTCCTCATCTAGTGACATGATCAGGAAGTGATGGAATCTCTTGAGGTGGAGTAGGGCCTACTGAAAAGAAGGCAAACAACTGGAGAATGCCTGTTAAGAGAATTTGGAGCAGTACTACCCCCTTTCATCTATCTATCTATCTATCTATCTATCTATCTATCTATCTATCATCTATCTATCATCTATCTATCTATCTATCTATCTATCTATCTATCCATGCATTAATCCATTTGTATCTCTCTCCTTTACATCCACCATAGAACTTTCTACACTGTCATGATGAGCTATGCTTCCAAAAGCCCAAAACAATGAAGGCAAGAAACTATAGACTGAATCCTGAGAAATCATAAGCCAAAATAAATCTTTCTTACAAATTAATTATGTTGGTGAGCTATTAATAGAAAGGTCACTAATACAGTTAAAATATTACTAACTGACTTGACTGATAACCATATAATTTGATGCAAATTAACAATTTTCATATTTGCAAGCATTTTCATCTGAAAATAAAAGATTATTTATTGTATAGCATAGGACAAATATTATAATCATTGCATATAAAGCCAGAGTAAATCTAATGTTTCTTAAAAACTAAGGAAGTTGAAGTAAATTTTAGAAGGTCGTGATAGATAACTGTGGGGAACCTTTTCTATAGTTAGTAGTTGTAGAAAATGCAATGAGTTGTATCCACAGTGACCCTAGCTGCCACCAGCAGACTTTGGCTCTGGGTTATTTGGACTATAAAGACATTTCTTTCAAAGAAACAATTTAAGAGTTAATTATTGCATGTCAAATAATTATTATATACCTTAAATATTTGAAGTCATATATACACACATACATACATACATATATATATATATATATATATATATATATATATATACCTTATGTCTGGAATAAGTCATAGGCAAAAAAAAAGAAAAAAGCTTCATCATCTATTCACCACACTTATTTATTAAATTGAGCTTCCTTCTAAGAAGGTGTAGCCTAGTTTCCGGAGTAAATGAGGGAGAATAGAATCACTATTTTGATGGGAAAAAGTAGTATTTTTAAACTTTGCTACATCAATAAAGAGGTAATGTGTTTGTGTTCAAAACTGACGAGCTGAACACTCAGCCAGTTGTATTTGTATTTACTCATTTATATGTAAATGTAGCACAATTGCTCAGTGAGAAGAAGCCTTAAACTTGCTGGGGGACAGACTTGGGAGAGGAAAGGTGGGCAGAGAAAATAGTGTAATTATATTTTAATTAAATTTTTTAAGTAATCCAAGTTGTGAGGGAACTATGAACAGCAGAGTAGGGTAGGATATGATCAATGTACATGATATACATATATGGTATTATATTGGGGCTCAACATATTGTACAATTAATAAAAATAATATTTTAAAAGAATAATATTTTCATGAACTGCCAAAAACTAAAATCTAATATTTTGTAGTAAAAATATTCAAACTTATCTACAATTAGACAAATTAGAGATACTTAAATTGAATCATTAAGATATGTTCTTAGATGTGTAAAATATATTCATTATGACAAAGAACTTTGATAACAAATTATTCTAACAAATGCATTTAGTCTCTCAAATAATTTTATGTTATTTACTTGGCTGTGACAAATCATAGCATAGTAACAATGAATAAATCTTATTTACTGATAACATTGTGGGATTTTCACAGGAGTTGTTACTTCACCTTAATAATTTTGAGTATTTCCACTTTGTTGGTTCATTTTTAATTATGGTAAATTATATATACCATAGATCTGACCAGTTTATGTTTATTTTAAGTTGAAGATCTGAGTCCTTCTTTTGTACTCCCAAAAGAAAACCAAACCTCTCTTATTTCTGCCCCATTCTCTATTCAGTCTCACTGTATGGGGTACCACCTCTCTTTCCCTCTCTCAATGCACAGCATGAGTTCTTAAAAAACCCTCTGTCTACATCTCCAAACCCCGATACTTTCTACCTCAAATTAGCCATAGAGGCCTCAAACCTGTGATTCAGTCTCTACTATGCAAGTGGTTTCTATACCCCACTTCTTCACTCTACAGTACTCCCATGTTGGCCCTCAAAAACCTTCATGTAACATTTTGTTTAGTTCAGGATTCCACATTGTTCCTGTACACCTTGTGGTCCCTAATCCTTCATCTCCACTGTCCCCGGGAACACTGGGTCCTAGACTATAAAGATGCTTTTATTTTCTCAAAATCCATTCTGAAGACCTTTTGTCTTCACTTGGACAGACCCTGATATTCAACAGTCCTGGCAAATGACCTGAACTGTCTGTCCTTCAGCAGAGATTCAGAGACAGCTCCCACTTGTTCATCCAGGCACTCACCATGGACCTGGCCTACCTTTCCCCTTTTGCCTCCAACCTGCTTCAATGCATACAAGACTTTCTCCTTTGCAGTCCTTCCTTACCAGATAGCCATTCTGACACCACCTCACTCCTCAATTTCTGCAGCTCTATGGAATATCAGGTCTCACTTTCCAAAGCTCAATTTTACTTCCCTCAGCTAGCCTGTCCTGGAGTCTATCTCACCCCAACCCATAAACACCTTCCTTTGGACCTCTTTACCCATCCTTGCTCCCTATCTCTCCCCTTTACAAATCTCAAATTGCTTTTCTTTAGAGAGATGACCAATTTCCTGTGCTCACAGTTTTCTCAATACTCACTTCTGGTACATCCATTATACCAAATTGCTTCCAGATCTCCTCATGATACCTTCCTCCTATTCATAAGCAATTCCTTAAACTCAAAAATGTTCTCTTTTCTGCCCCAGCACTTTACCTCCCAGATCTATGCAGATCTTTTCATCCTTCCACTTTCAAAGAAAAAAGTTATGCCCCTGGAGTCTTGGGACATTTTCTCTTTTTTTCTAATTTATTATTTAAAAGATTTTTTTTCATTTTACATACCAACCATATAACCCCTCCCTCCCTCCTCTCACTCAATCCACAGTGTCCCCGTTCCCCATTTCCATCCCCATCCACTTCTCAGAGAGAATAAGGACTCCCATGGGGAGTCAACAAAGTCTAGTATATCAGGTTGAGGGAGGACAAAGTTCCTCTCCCCTTTATGAAGGCTAAGCAAGGTATCTATATAGGAAATGAGTTCCAAAAGCCCAGCTCATGAACTAAGGATAAATCTTGTTCCCACTGCCAGTGACCGCACAATCTGCCCAAAACACACAATTGCCATCCACATTCAGAGGGCCTAGTCCAGTGTCATGCAGGTTCCACAGGGTGAAAACATTGTAAAAGGTACAATAAAACCATATTAAAGGGACTAGGGATATAGAAACATGGATAATATATAGCACACCCAAGGCCCTGGATCCAATCCCCAGGACCACATCACATAATACAGGCATGGTGACACACATCTGTGATAACAACTCTTTGGAAGGCAATTCAGGAATATCATAAAGTCAAGGTCATCTTCAGCTACACGAAGAGGTCAAGGCCAGTTTGTACTACCTGAGACCCTATCTCAAAACACCAAATAAAAAGAAAAAATAATAAATCAACATAGAGACAAGGAATAAACGGACTATAGGCAAAGCAAGCTTCAAGGATGGTTGAGAAGTTTCACTGATATTCAAGTGATGAAAGCATGGAGTACCACAAAAAGGTGCTAATCTTTTTAGGAGGTCACTACATGGAGAGAAGCATGGACACAACATACAGCACACAGCTACATTTGGCATCATTTTTCAAAGTAAGAATTTACTTAAAGCTAAATCCCATGAACAACAGCTGATTCTCATTCCAATGTGTTACATGAAAGAAAGGGGACATTTTAGGAACCAGAATCCTTCATATAATAAACTCATAATATGTTACTGTTTTGGCGTAGCAACCAGAAACTTATTCAAGCACAGTTTCAAGCTGATAGAAAGTTTTTATTAACTGGCTAAAGAATACATTGAATGTTCAGGAACCCAGTATAATCCTGAGCCTTTCTCTGGGTGGGCCTTTACACACACACACACACACACACACACACACACACACACACACACACACACTCACACACCAAAAAAAACTACTATATTCCTACATCCGCACTTATTAATAACAGACACAAGAGGAAACACAGAACTCAAAAAGCAAAAGCAAGGTTAGTACATTTAGCGACCTTCTCAGAACTGTGGATATGATGGATTAGGCCTTTTTTTTTGCATTTTGGCAGGTGTTGCTGCCTATGAACTGTGTTTTAAGGACACAGCTCTTCCATCATGGCATCAGCTGTGCTAAGGTCTGAGGTCCTTTAACTCTATAACATAAATTTGGTTATGGCCTCTAATATTACTATTTACCCAAAAGCAACTCGGTTGTCATTTCCAATAATTACTGATCCTATAACAAGTTTGAAAGTTGTGACTCAATAAAAATTTTAAAAAAGCAAAAACAACAAAAAAAGGAATCCTTTTAATATAGAGATGGTATGTTTATGAATTTGGTATTTCTTTTATTTTGGACCCATTTTTCTTTAAAGTTTATTCAAAACAACACAATCTTCAAGTTCACTTTGGTGGCTGACCACATCCACTACCAAAGCCTCCCCTAAACTGGAATTCAGTTGCAGAGCCAGCTCAGCTTTCTTGTCAGCACCAGGAGGCACAGCACTCCTTCTGTAGGTATCTCTGTCTGCCTCCCCTCTTGTGAATCTGGCAGGTCGCTCACTCTCTGGACCTTTGGGCCTAGGACTTCCAGTTTCAGGATGGCTGCAGTGAAGGGTGGTAGGCATAGTCTCTGGAGGTAGGTGAAGGAAAGATACTAGATGCTCTCATTAGTAAGATACCAATTAAAGTGTCTCCAGGCAAACTGTTCTTTCATATAGCCTTGATACTTGAGAGACTGCATGGACTTTATCACATGAAGCCTGGGCACGTTCTTGTCTACTAGTTCAAGGTGTTTGGGCCTATAGATATCTTTCTTGGCAAGCATTAATCCTTCCTTAAACACAGATGGCAATCCAGTTCTTCTTGGGTATCAACATCATGGCAGCTGCAGGGTCCGAGATGGATGCTGGAAAGCAAATATGGGATTTCAAGAGGTAAGAAACTTGAGGAGGAACAAGAAGCACTTTATTATAAGCTTATACTAGAATTTAGGATTATGAATTGTAAATGTAGGTAACAAGTCACTAAAGAATTGACAGCACCTGTGATATCATCAGTATAAATCCATGATATCTGCATATAACACTGCAGTTGTTACAGTTGTATTGATTTATTAAATCATGACTTTTGAAACCATGGTACCTTTTAACTTTTCTACCAAGGTCTTCTTAATGTGAGAATACATGGTTGCGTTTGTTGCTGGCATTAACTTTCAATGAGTTTTGATAGCACAAAAGTGTATGACTGCTACACTTTGAAAACCTATACTAGACATTTTATACATTTAAAACAGTATTTTAAGAGAAATCCACATTCTTGATACTACTAGAATAATAAAATAACATTTGCTTTAAAATTAATGAAGTACATCTTAAAAGATTCGTGGCTCCTAGGAAAACTAATATTTTTGTTGGTTTTTAAATTTGTTTTCTTTGTTTAGTCACTTTCTGAAGCTCATCCTCAAATGTACTTTATACAAAATTTTGTTTCATAAATTATGCATATGTCTTCACATTTAGTAATTTTTAAAATATTAATTAATAATTGAACAATCACCAATTTTAATGTTTCTCTATTTGCAATTGGGAGGTTCTTTGCTGCAATTAGAATATCCATCCCTGCTCTTGGGAAGCTCATTTTTGCTGCCCACTACTTCCCAGTAGAGTTTAATTTTTTGCAGGATTTTAGGTGAAAGAACAAGTCAGCATGACTTAAACACCTCTTCTCCATCAGTCCACCATGCCATGTCTCAGTCCATCCTTAGCCTTCATTGACATGGTTGTTTTTGTATATTTTTCTTCTAGAGTGATCTGATGCCATTTTTTCTACCTTTAACTGGGGGTTAAAAAAGGAGAGTTTGAATGCTGCCTTTATTGTAGCTTATATTGGTTGCCTCTGGCTATAGGGTTCACCTAATGCTGATTCATTCACCGATGGTTCATCAGGTACCTGAAATATCTGCCCTGCCACTGCCATGCCTGTAGTGATGAAAAATATCTAAGATTTTTAAAGCACTCTCTTTGATGCATTTCCTTTGGCCTTAGAGGTAGATTGCCTTGGGCTCAGCAACCAGACAACCCCAACTTATTGCTGACTTTAAAGACCTTTCATCCTGGAGGGAAAAAAAAGTGTAGATAATATTAGTAGTGCCTTTGGTGCCTCTATAGGCACATCCATCCACATTGAAATACACGTTTTTATGTTTAGCCATTTATTCCTAACTGTGAAATATTGCAACAGCTTAAACATTAGCATACTAATCCAGGCCTTAGGTCTGCAGAGATTTACACTGAACATTTTTGATGCCATTATTCAAACAACACATGAAGCTGAGTAAGACTTTCCTCTGAATCAGAGTAATGTCAGATCACACCCGCTGGCTGCAGTGCTAAAAATCTGTCATAGCATCAGCAATAGTTCAGTGTTTTTATTTTTCAAAAATCCAATGAAATCAATGTAGCAGTTGCAAATGTATATAACTACAGAGTCAGTGAGAACCATTTAAAGGTCTGACTGTCACTTACTAGCTCTGTGTCCTTGACAAAGGACTCCATCTCCCTTTACCTCAGTCTCTAGCTATCAAAGAAGTAATAGTATGGGAAACAAATGAAAAGAATGGATGTTAAAGGAAAAAAATACATGTGTAGCCTGAGGTGTAACTGGTACTCATTGGAAAAGATTGTCCTGATTGTGACTGGGGGCAATGTCAGCAAATCTGGGCAATCTCACCCAAAGAGATAGGAGAAATGTAGACACATTATTGTTACATAGAAGAAGCATTTAAGCTCATCTAAATTACTTACATCATCCCACAAAGTAGGAAAATGAAACTCAAATAGGGAAGTTACTTTAATCCAAAACTATCTTATTATTCATTTCACAGAAAAGCTGGGACAAGACCTATTTCCTTTGTTTAATCCAATTTTTATTCTGTCATGAAATATTCTGTCAGTCTCTTTTTTTACACTGCTAAGATTTGTTGCTCAGATTGGTTTAATAAGAAGTTGAATGGCCAACAGGTAAGCAGGATTTGAGGGGCAGAGAGGATACTGAGAAGAGAAAGAGCAGAGATGCAGAGAGTCACCAACAAGATGGAAAGGAAGCAGCCTGGACAGTACATAGTAAAGGTAATAAAGCCACAAGACAAAAGTAGATTGTTTTTAAAAATGAGTTAAGTTGTAAAAGGTAGCTAGTAACAAGCCTAAGCTATCAGTCAAACTTTCTTAAGTAATTAGAAGTCTCCACACGGTTGGTTATTTGGTAGCTAAAGGTGGGACAGAAAAAATACACCTACACTATTCTTCAAATAGAATGACCTAAACTTCAAAACATAATATCAAGCAGCCAGATGCAGAGTATTTCATCATAATCTAACATTTCCCTGCCTCTCAACTGCAGAGTAAAGGTTTAAGAAATTTTAACAGCTAGAAAGCCATGAAGGAAAGTGGCCACATCTCTACACCCCCAATTCTTTGTGTAGTACTTCGCACACATGATGATGGAAACCACTGAACAATGAGAACAGTGTACCTTCTCTTTACATAGCACAGTCTGGATTAAGTTTACTTTCAATATGGTTTTCAAAATCGATCTTGATTTAACTACAAGCCATCTCTCATATACTTTCGTACCTCAAATGTCTATCTGCATTTTATAATCAAAAACCTTTTTCTGACCTTAATTTACTCTCCATATTACACATGCATGCATACTGCATCCCATTCATGGAACATACTAAATATTGCTGGAGGAGAAGCTCAGGGAATCCTCTCCACTGCTCTGTGAAGTCTCCAGACCTATCTATATGGTATTCATAGTAAAGTGATTATGCTTCTAAAAGTCATTACTAAACCAGTAGTGGTGGAGCATGCCAATAAGTCCAGCACTTAGGAGATGGAAGCCGAAGGATTAGAAGTTTAAGGAGAGCCTCTAGCACATAGTATGTTTGAGAACCAACTTGGCTACCCCACCCAGAGGTGAGAAGGGGTCAGCAGGCCCCAGCACCTGTATCCCTGCCAGGGAGAGGAGACTTGAGCTCCCATCAGTTCCGGTTCCTGGAGCGGGTGCTATCTGCAGAGCATGTCCCAGCACACTCTGTAGAAGGCAGAGATAAACTCTGCCTGTCACGCCCCCCGCCCCAGCTGCTGCTGAGGGAGTTTGCACAGCCACCACCCCACCTCCAATTGGTCAAACAGAGAAAGATTGAAGACTTGAAATTCAGTCCCCTGCACAGTGCATAAGTAGTGATTGAGCAGACCTTTTCCTCAGAGGTCACAGGAGGCACACAAGCCCGAGTGCCACAACTGACCAGGAGCCACCTAATCGTGAACCACTAAAGCCATGGGCAGACGCCAGTGCAAAACCTTACATAATAATATAAAGAACAACAAGGTAACTCCAGAAGAAAGTGGTGATCCTACAAATACAAGACCTGAACTGAGCAATGAAGAGGAAACAGAAGGAAGCATGATCATTGAAGCTCTCAAAGAAGATATGAAAAATCGCCTTAAAGAAATAGAAGAAAATACAAACAAAAAATTGGAAGAGATGAACAAATCTATGAAAGAAACATGCCAGGAACTAAAAGCTGAAATAGAAGCAATAAAAAAGGCACATTATCTCAATAAACAAGCAAACAAATGTCCCACAAATTTAATGTCATGGCTAACTTTACTAACATTTCCATATAAAGAAAATAGAGCTGTAAGTCCCATCTTAAACTGGAGTCAAGGACGATTTTTTTCATATTTTTTCCAAATATTTCTGTAGGCAGAGCATGCCAGATCCAAGAGACCAAAACTTGAATCTACTCAACAGATTATCCAAGATTATGAGACCATCTTCAGTCAACCTAGACTGGCTTATTTAAATAAATAAACTCATTTTAATTAATAACTTGCATTTTTAACTTATGTGTTTTTGTGATGCTGTATATTTAAAATCATGTACTTCCCTTGACCTATTCTCCTTTTAAAAGTTTTTGCTTACTCTGAGTAAGCATCATCTTCCTATGCCCCACATAAGCAGCTTCTGCATGCACAGTGCCTGTGCATCTATTATGTCAGAAAAAGTTATATAGAGATAATCTGATAATCTGGTTGCTTCATTGGTTTTTCAGCTATGATCTGCACATATACTTGTACTATTTCCCTTCTTTTCTTAATGTCTAACATAAAACTCAGTAAATCAGTGTTGGTGAGATGACTTAGTTAAAAGTGCTTACTGTTCTTGCAAAGGATTAGTTAGGTTCCCAAAACCCACATAGTGGTGAACAACTGCCCGTAACTTCAATTCCAGAGAAATTGATGCCCTCTTGTATTGCACAAAATCTATTTGGCTTTATAATAAAAACATGGAGGCTGATATTGGGAAAAAGATGACATATCAGAGACATAGAGAAATAAACCACAGCCACTTCTCAGCCAGCCAACTTCTCAGATCTGTATCCATAAATCCTCTGACTCTAACCTCTCTCCATATCCCACCAGGGAAGTGAGAAGGAAAGCTGAACTCCTCTCTTCTCTCCTTTCACCCAGCTATCTTTTCCTCATTCAATATTTCTAGAGCTTAAATGTGTATGTTTCTACTGCGTGGCGGCTATTTGGCCTTGAACTCACAGAGATGCAGATGATCTCTGCCTCCCAAATTCTAGGAGGCACTGCATTCGGAAGCACCTCCCTGGACGCAGAAGCACCTCCCTGGACCCATGGCGCATACCCGTGGACACCCCATCCCTTAAAAGAGACTGTGAGCATATGCTCCGGCCCTTTTTTTCTCTGTCCCCTGACTTCTGTCTTGCTCTTCTGTTTCTTTATTCGCCTGGGACTCTTCTCTTAAATAAACTCTAATGTGTGGCCTTGTTAGTGTGTACTTGCTCTCATGCGTGGAACTAACATATACCACACTCTTTTGTTCTCCATGTACAGCAGACACACACCTAGTACATTTAAATACATTCAAGCAGACATCATATGCACAAAACAAAATAAATAAACCTTTAGAAAAATGCATTTGGTTCAATTCTTGTTGAACCAGAATATTTGATATAATCTGAGTGACTGTCAACATTTTAATATTTTTCTCTGTGTATTCTTTGACAACTTCAGATATTTATAAAAACATATCTTGATCTTATTTATCTATGACTCCCCCACAATTCTCCCCTGCATGCTCCTCTTGCATATTCATGTTTGTTCTCTCTCTTCCACTTTTTTATAATAATTTTAATGAGATTACAAAGAAATGGATTTCCATACAGTGTTTTATTTATCCTCTTCCATATTGTCATTTCCCAATTTTTACTTTAATCTTTAGTCTCAGCCACCTGCTTGACTTTCATAGTCTATGTGTTTCTACCATGCTAAACCCTTAAATCCTCCTTGCCCCCTATTTCATGAGCCCATCCCAGGCTCCTAAATTCTCCAGACATTCCAAATTACAAACAAAATTCTAAAACTTTAAAGCTAGGAGCCACATAATCTGATTTCAAAAACCTGGACCACATCAGCTAAAATATGTAGTTTCCAAATATTTTGATCCAGATTAATTTATAAAAATTTAATTTTTGTTAAAAAAGGGTATTTCAAATGTTCAGCATAAAGTTGTTTATGCATTGCATCTTTATCCAACTATTATATACACTTCATTTTTTGGTAAATTGAATATTCTTAGATAGACCATTAATTAATTTTTAAAAGTTAGACATCACCTGGTAGTCGATATAAATGATGAGGAAGCTGTCCTGATGATGACAAGAGAACAGGATTATATATGATTGTTCAAGTATACAGAACTAATCTATATCTGGCTATAGTCGTATTTGATTACTATTCAAAAATTCTAAGTACAAGTAAGTCCCATGGGATTTTTTTTTATAGGTATAACAAAAAATCTTACCAAATGCCCTGATCACAAAATTCTGTTCTTCTTCTGGACTTCGCATATGTCTTTGTTCATTCACCAATAGTACACAAGATCTTCATGGAAAATATAACAGAACTGTATCCATGGCTAAGCATGACCATCTTTAAGGTGCTGCTGATTTCTCTAAAACAGCTTATTCAATATTTCATTGACCCTACATGTTACTGACATTTCATGAGGAAATTCAGAATCAGAGAGTGAGTTGTCCAAGGTTATGTAGCCTAGAAGTAAGTAGAAAAGACAAAATTTGCATAATACCAAAACCTTGCCTTTAATCACTAGGCAATATTTCCTAAGTAACTAATATTGACACTTATCAAATCTTCCTAACTGTCATATATGTATCAGTGTTTCACACAGTATGAATTGAATGCTCAATGAATAGTAATAGTTAATTTTTATTTTAATATTTTAATTGAAACAGAATTGCATCACTTCTCCCCTTCCTTTTCCTTCTTTCAAACCCTCCGAGCTACCATCCTTCCATGTGCCCCCATCTCAAGTTTATGGCTTCTCTTGTTCTTTGATCATAATTGTTAAATATATAGATAGATGATAGATCTAGATAGATATATATGCATCAATATGTATAAATACAACTTGCTGAGTGTGTTTTTGTAAGAGGTATATATAGAATTTCAAGATTTATTCTTCATTGGACAACCAATAAGATATCATCACTAGAAGAGGCTAATCCTCCTGTTCCCAGGAGTGTCTGATGCCTGTAGTTCTTAGACTACGGGTAAGACTCTAGAGAAATTTCCTCCCTTTGATGTTAACCTGTTCATTGGCATTGTCATTGTGCCTGTCTTGTTTATGCAATAATTTCTAGGAGAGAATATTTCAGAGCCGGCTTCCTAGGACTCTAGCTTTTAAAATCTCCCCAGCTCCTTTTCCTTGATATTTCCTGAGCCTCAGATGCAAGAGCTTTGATGTAGATGTGTCCACTGGGACTGAGCTCCCACAATCTGTTGATTTATGTTTTATATCCCATTTTTATTTTCTGATCTTTTATTTAGATTTTAATGATCTCTACTTACTGAAAAGAAATTCTTTTTTGATGAGAAGTGGAAGCTTATCTGTGGGTATACAGCTAAGATTTAAAATGTAGTAAAAAAAAAAATGCTCTACTAGAAAAATAGAGGCAGTAGATTAGAAGACCCATGATTTCACCAGTCCCGGGATGTTGGCTATGTTTCCAGTGCAATACATGATTTTCCTCTTGATAAGTGGGCCTTGGCATTACCAAGCTGTTTTTATTACTGTAGCTCTATAGTATAATTTGAAGTTAGGATGGTGATGCTTTCTAACGTTCTTTTGTTGAACTGAGTTAGATGTTCCTCTATAGGAAATGGGCTCAGAGAAGCCAGTTCATGTACCAGGAATAAACTCTGGTCTGACTGCAAGAGGCTCCACAAACTGTCCAAGCCTTTGACTGTCATCTACATTCAGAGGGTATAATTCTTTTCCATAAAGGTTCCTCAAAGATTATTTCAAAGTTAGTGAGCTCCCTATAGCTCAGGTCAGCCTTCTCCTCCTAATGATCCTGAACTCTTTTTTCTTTCTCTGTCTTCAAATGGACTAGGACCTGGTGCTTCACTATAAATCTCTGCTTCTGCCTTTATCCATTGCTGGATAAAGGTTGTATAATGGCAATTAGATGGTCACTTTTGATTATAGAAGAAGGAAAGTTTAGGATTCCTCTATACTATTGTTTAGAGTCACATCCAGGGTCATCTTGTGAGTTCTTGGGTGTTTCCTTAACATCAGGTTTCTCGCAAACCACACAAGGGCTCCCTCTATCAAGATATCTATTTCTTTTGGCTCCCTCTTTATTTCTCCTCCCACCCATTTAACTATCTGAGCCTCTCACGTTCTCTTCTCAACTCCCCGCTTCCCCTCCATGATCCTAGTTTACTCAGGAGATCTCTATTTCCCCCTTCTGGGAGGATCTATGGATGTCTTTCTTAAGTTCCTCCTGTTACCTAGATACTCAAGTTTTGTGGATTATACCCTGGTTATCCTTTGCTTCATGTCTAAAATCCACTTATGAGTGAGTACATACCATGTCTACCTTTCTGGGTCTGTGTTACCTTACTCAGAATAATACTCTCCAGATCCATCCATTTGCTTGCAATTTTCAGGATGTCATTTTCTTTCCTATTGTATAGTACTCCATTGTAGATGTACTACAATTTTTTAATCCATTCTTCGGTTGAGTACCAACTAGGTTGTTTCCAGATTCTGGCTATTACCAATGCTGCTATGAACATAGCTGAGGTAATGCCCTTGGGGTAAAGGATGTGCATCCTTTGGGTATATGCCCAAAATTAGTATTGCTGCATCAGTGGGTAGATTCATTTCCAGTTTTCTGAGAAACCACCATACTGATTTCCAAAGTGGGTGTACAAGTTTACATTAGCACTAGCAAACAAGGAGTGTGCCTCTTGCTCTGCATCCTCTACTGCATAGGCTGTCATCTGTGTTTCTGATCGTAGCCATTCTGACAAGTGAAAGAACTCAGAGTTGTTTTGATTTGCATTTCTCTGTTGCCTAAGAATGTTGAGCAATTAATTTTAAGGGTCTTTCTGCCATTTCAAATTTATCTATTGAGAATTCCCTTTTTTATTCTGAACCACATTTTTTAATTGGATTATTTGAGAGGTTTTGGCCTCCAGCTTCTTGAGTTCTGTATATATTTTAGAAATCAGTCCTCTGTCAGATGCAGTGGTTGTGAAGATCTTTTTTCATTCTATAAGCACCCATTTTGTCTTATTGATTGTTTCCTTTGCCTCACAGAATCTTATCAGATTCAGGATGTCCATTTAGTAATTATTGTTGTTAGTGTCTGTGATACTGCTGTCATATGTAGGAAGTGGTCTCATATACCAATGCATTCAAAGCTATTTCCCACTTTCTTTTCTATCAGATTTAGAGTACTTGTGTTTATGTTGAAGTCTTTAATCTACTTGGAAATGAGTTTTGTGCAGGGTGATATGTGTAAATTTGCATTCTTCTACATGCCACCACCTAGTTATGCCAGCACCATTTGTTACAGATATTATCCTTTTATCCATGGTATATTTTTGGACTCTTGTCAAAAATTAGGTTTTGTAGGTATGTGGATTTGTAGTCTTCAATTAAGTTTTCAATTAAATTTCATTGATTCACAAGTCTGTTTTTATGTCAGGGCAAAGCTGTTGTTTTTATTGCTGTAGCTCTGTACTATAGCTTGAAGTCAAGGATGGTGATGCCTTCAGAAGTTCTGTTATTGAACAGATTTTTTGTTTTGTTTTTGTTTTTGGATGGGTTTTTTTTGGCAATCCTGAATTTTTTTTCATATGAAATTGAGTATTTTTTGAGGTCTATGAATAATTGTGTTGGGATTTTAGTGGGGATTGCATTGAATCTTTAGATTGCTTTTGATAAGATGGTCATTTTTACAATGTTGATCCTACCTATCCAAGAGCATGAGAGATCTTTCCATTTTCTAATATTTTCTTCCATTTCTACCTTCAGTGACTTAGAGTTCTTGTCATACAGGTATTGCAGTTCTTTGTTCAGAGGTACTCTGAGACATTTAATACTATTTAAAGCTATTGTAATGGGTAATGTTTCCTTGCCTTTTTTTTTTTTTTTTTTCAGCCCTTTTATCCTTAGTGTTTAGGAGGTTTATTACTTTCTTTGAGTTATTCTTGCATCTTGTTACATTGCTGAAGGTGTTTATCAGGTTTAGAATTTCCCTAGTAGAATTTTGGGAGTTATTTATGTATATGATAATATCATCTGCAAATAAGTGACAGTTTGACTTCTTCCTTCCCAATTTGTATTCCCTTAATCTCCGTTTGTTGTCATATTTCTCTAGTTAAAATTTTGCGAACTGTATTGAATAAATATAGGGAGAGTAAATATCCTTGTTATATTCCTAATTTTAGTAGGATTGCTTTGAGTTTCTCTCCATTTAGTTTGATGTTGGCTGTTGACTTGCTGTATATTGTGATTGTGTTTAGGAATTTTCCTTGTATCCTTGATTTCTCAAGGACCTTTATCATGAAAAAGTGTTGAATTTTGTCAAAGGCTTTTTGAGCATCTAAGGAGATAATCATGTGTCTTTTTTTTTTCTTTAAAGTTGCTTATATAATGGATGATACTGGCAGTTTTTCATATGTTGAACCATCTCTGCATCTCTGGGATGAAGCCTACTTGTTTATGGTGAATAGTTCATTTGATATGCTCTTGAATTTGGTTTGCCAGTATTTTATTGAGATTTTCTGCATCAATATTTATGAGGGAGATTAGTCTAATTCTCTTTCTTTGTTAATTCTTTGTGTGGTTTGGGTATCAGGGTGACTATAGCCTCATAAAAAGTTTGGCAATGTTTCTTCCGTTTCTATTATGTGAAACAGTTTGAGGAGTATTGGTATTAGCAAATCCTGATAGAATTCTGCACCAAAGCTTTCTGGCTTGTGCCACTTTTGATTGGGAGACTTTTAATAACTGCTTCTATTTCCTTAAGAGTTATAGGTCTATTTAGGTTATTTATCTTGTCTTGACTTAATTTTGGTAATTGGTACCTGTCCAAAAAGCTGTCCATTTCTTTTATGTTTTTCAATTTTTGAAGTACAGGTTTGTAAAGTATGATCTAATGAATCTCTGGATTTTCTATGTGTCTGTTGTTATTTTCCTTTTTTATTTTTGATTTTGTTAATTTGGATATCTTCTTTCTGTTGTTTTGATTAGTCTGGATAAGAGTTTGTCTAACTTGTTGATGTTTTCAAAGAACCAACTATTTGTTTAATTGATTCTTATTCTCTTTGTTTCAATTTTATTGATTTTGGCCCTGGGTTTGGTTATTTTCTACCTTCTGCTTCTTCTTCGTAAGGTGTTTTTATTTGATTTAGGGCTTTCAACTGGGCTGTTAAGTCTTATATGTGAGATTTCTCCAAATTTTTTATGTAGGCACCTAGTGCTATCAACTTTTCTCTGCACATTGTTTTCATCATGTCTCATAAGTTTGGATATGTTGTAGTCATTTCCACTGAATTCTAGAAAGTCTTTAGTTTCTTTCTTTACTTCTTCCTTGACCCAGACCTGGTTTGATTGTGAGATGTTCGGTTTCCATGAGTTTGTAGGCTTTCTGTGGTTTGTGTTGTTGTTAAACTCTAACTTTAGTCCAATGATGACATGATAAGATACAAAGAGTATCTTATATTTATTCATATTTGTTTTATAACTGAATATGTACTCAATTTTAGAGAAAGTTGCATGGATTGCTGAGGAGAAGGTATATTCTTTGGTGTTTGGGTAGAATGTTCCACATATCTCTGTTAAGTCCATTTGAGTCATAACATCTGTTAGCTCCCTTATTTCTCTGTTAAGTTATTGTCTAGTAGACCTATCCATTGGTAAGAGTGAAGTGCTAAAGTCTCCCACTATTAGTATGTGGAGTTTGATGTGAAGTTTAAGCTTTTGCAATGTTTCTTTTACAAATGGGGGTGCACTTGTATCAGGGGCATAAATGTTCAGAATTGAGATTTCATCATGATGAATTTTTTTCTGAGATGAGTAAGAAATGTCCTTCCTGAACTGATCTCCTTTTATTGAAATTTTCCAACCTGTTAAGCCAATGTCTGTCTCTGAAATTGAGGTGTGTACCTTGTGTGCAGCAGAAGGATGAATCTTGTTTCCATAGCCACTATGCTAGTCTGTGTTTTTTTATAGGTGTATTTTTTAAAACTGATTTTGTCATGAAATATCTTGTTTACTCCATCTATAGTGACTAATAGTTTTGCTGGGTGTAATAATCTAGGCTGGCATCCTTGTTCTTTTAGTGTCCTTATGACATCTGTCCATGACTTTCCTGCTTTCATAGTCTCCATTGAGAAGTCAGGTGTTATTCTGATGAGTGTGCCTTTATAAGTTACTTGACCTTTTTCCTGTGCAGGCTTTACTATTTTATATAATTAATGTTTTAATTATTATGTGGTAAGTGGACTTTGGAGGGGTCTAATCTGTTTTGTATTCTGTAAAACAGATTATATCTTATTTTTTTTTTTTTTTTTTTTTTTTTTTTTTTTTTTTTTTTTTTTTTTTTTTTTT
>PVIH01025982.1:0-19609 GCA_004025045.1 Sigmodon hispidus | reverse complement strand
GTTAGCTTTCAAAATTTAGGTTTTCTAATCAAAGTTTTATTCCAAAGTAATATGACCCATGAATTTGAAAAATCATTATAAGGTTGTAAGACAATTTAAAGAGAGGAAGGTTTCAGTTACAATCGCGTAAAACTGAAAAAAGAACTTTCTATCTCCTTTATTTAATTGGCTCTGAATTTCTAGGCAGCCAGGACAGAAAGGCAAACATGCTCAGTTCTATAAGGTAAACCATGACCAGGAAAGATACATGCCAGGCTCTAAAGGAAGTAAATCTTATAAAAGTTTCTCAGAAGCTTATGCAAAAATGGCTGGTGAGTGTGTGCCAAGGTTCTCTACTGTGTCTACAGGAAATGTACTGTTAAAATGGTGGTGCACACCTTTGATCCCAGTACTTGGGAGGCAGAGGCAGGCATATCTCTGTAAGTTTGAGGCTAACCTGGTCTACATGGAGTTCCAGGGCAGTCAGGACTGTAACACAGAGAAACCTTGTCTCAAAATTAAAACAAAACCAAACAAATGAAGGAAAAGAAAACCCAAACAAACAAAAAAAATTTCACATGGCTGCCAGACCTTGTCTCAGCTTTCTGCTTACACCCAGACCAAGTAAAGGAGTGACCTGTCCATCCCAAGATCATTGGCATCTTCAAATGGCCCAGCTCACTTAACAGGTTCTGGGGCTTAGCGTGACTTGCTATGTAACCTCTCGGGATGCTTCAGACCTATGGCCACCAAGAAAGCTGAATAGTGTGCATTCAACCTCCAATCCTAAGGCTCTGAAGAGGATGTGGTTTCTCTATGCCTCAGGAGCAGATGACATCTGATTACAGCAGCACCCACAGGAAATGCCATTTCAGAGGACAGGAAGCAGGTGGCCACGTTTTCCTTTACAGTCTTCTAAAAGAAGGTGGATGTCAGGCCTCTGGAGTCAAACATACCAGCATCACTGAGTTTCTGGACTCACCGACCTCAATGGCTTCACACACCCACTGGTTAAATTCCAACACAGAGCACACCCAGGATCATTCATAAAGGACACAGCGTTAGAGGTTTACAGTGGACGGACGAGCCAGTCCAGAGCGCAGAGGATGCTTCCACAGATGGCACTTTAATTCTCAAATCTTAACATGCCCTCTTTCCTACCTTCTGGGTACTCAAGACCAGGAAAAGTTAGAGGAAATTTTAGAAAATTTCCCAGGGTACTTTTTGATTCCTAGGAAGGAACTAACTTTAGACCCTCAGCTGTGCCCTCCCCCTTCTCTGGGAGGTGGCAGGCCTCCGCTCATGCTCAACTCCAGGAAATCTACCTGATCCTCCTCTGTGAACTCTTAGGGTCCACCTTCAGCTCCCCAGGAATTTTTCCCAGCCTAACATACGGTGCATGTGCTCCCTAATCTCGGGGCTAATGCACATTGGTTGAAAGCAAGACTGTCCACTAGAGAAGGAACGTACTTATATGTGTGGCCAGGGTTAGAATACCTTCAGCCGGACCTTGAATAAGGATATATCCGGATAGAAAATGTGACTTTATTCATAATAAAAATTTTTTTTTGAAAAAAGAATACTGGTTACCTTTAACCATACAGGGAAAGGAAGTATTGATAAATATATGCAAAACATCAAATTAAGCCGGCATCTTTAATCTCTTGCAAGTCAAAATCCATGGCATAATTTAGTAACAATTAAAATGTCCCCTTGTCTCAGCTAAGAAAATGTTATTCCAAAAAACTTACTAGATGTTTTATGAAATCATGGTGTATTTCAAAAATACTGTAACTAGACTCTTAAAAAGCACTAATAATGGGATTGGTGAGGTGGCTCAGTGGGTAAAAGCACATGCTACCAAGCCTAGTGGCCTGAGTTCCATACCCAGGACTGATAAATAGATATAATTCTTTTTTTAAAAAGCACAAATAATGAAATAGGGTGGTTCCCATCTATAGTTCTAGCACTTAGGAGGCTGAGGCAGAGGATCACCATGAGTTTGGGGCTAGCTTGGGCTACAGAGTAGGAACTCAGTAAGAAGAACAAACGTGGTTTCAGCAAAGAGTCTATGTGAATCTTGAAACAGTACTTGCTATTACTAATAACCATACAAGAAATAACTGCACAGGGAATAAATACACATTATCTCAACCTAAAGTCATTTTTTTAACTTGTTGTTAAGGCCTCTTAGCATACCAAAAGTTTACTTAAGCTACAAAAATTAGCTTTAAGGGCAAAAGAAAAGTCATATATGCTTGTATGTGTTTCTAACATGACCATTCCTTTACTCTAGCAGAAGTAAACAAAAAGTACAAACTATCATTACTGCAAAGGAGCCAAGGGATGACACTTTCACAGTGTGTTGACACCGTTCAGCTTACTGGCCAAAGGAAAGAAAAGGTGTCAGGAAATGACCCAAACCTCTGAGAACCCAAACCATGGTAGATAGAAGGTAGCAGAAGTAGCCAAATGGGGAACAGATGGCACTGGAATGCCACAGGAAAAGGTGGGTCAAGCAAGGAAGGACCTGGTAGATAGGGGCAGGCACCTGGGAGAAGCAGAACCCCTGCAGGGAGTCAACACAAGGATCAACACTGCCCTAAGGATGAGGCCTGGCTCCCGTATCTGTCTCGCTAGATATCTGACAGAAAGATCCTACATTACCATCTATTCTAGTGTTTCTTAGTGGGGAATCCAAGACTGAACTAGGGGGCCTCTAAAATGATAAGGCTCTGTGTGCCTGTGAATTCTCTGCAGTGCCCAGAACTTATCAGTGTTGCAAGGAGGAACTGCCCATCACCAGAGGAAACCTACAAACCTCATCACACTGTCAGGGCCAGGTTCTACTGAGGTGAGGATAACAGCTACCTCAACAGCCATTAGACAGCAGTCATGGTACCAGGAACACAAGTCAGGAAGGGAGTTACAAGAGGCCTCAAGACTAGTGGCCAGTCCGAGGCCCATTTAGAAAGTCTTGAACTAGGGCAAATAATACACCCGATGAACACTGCTGCCTGAGAACATTGACACTATTGAGGAAATGCTTACAGTATTACATACACATGAAGTTTTAAAAATGCAAAATGTGACCACTGCTTCTCTTCAGCATTTGTTTTGTTTGGTTTTTCAAATTTCTCTAGAATTACCCACAGCTTCTAAGTTTTCTTCAAACACACGTTTTATTATGTGCAGAAATAAATGAACAAGAGTTAGCAATATAGCTCAGGTACCAGCACTGGCTACCAAGCCTGACAAACTCAGAAGCCACTGGCAGGAGGAGAAAACCAACTGTCCATAGATGCACTCTGACCTCCACATGTACAGCATCCATGTGTGCACATGCACACACACACACACACACACACACACACACAGAGCAGGAGAAAACCAATTGTCCACAGTTGTCCTTTGACCTCTGATGTACAGCATCCATGTGTGCGTGCACACACACACAGTAAGTATGACACAATGTTTTTACAAGGATAAATGAATGAACTAGATTTTGAGAAAATAAATGAACTTAGGGTATCAAGCAGAAATAGAAAACAAAGATGTGCGTTCTCTCTCACACGCAGAACCTAAGGCACGACACATGTATAGGTGTAAATGAGTACACGTGGGGTCTATACAACACAAACAAAAGAGAACTAGGTAAAACAGACAGGCGCAAGGCAGGACTGATCAGGTAATGGACACGGATTAGGAAACGCAATAAAGCTAATGGGGTTTTCAGTTCTGATTCTGTCGTGAATTTTTACTTATTTATTTATTGGTTCTGGTGGTGAATAAGTACATAAATATAAATGCATAAAACATAGAAAGTATAAGATTTACTGTTGAAGCTCCACAGTTTCCTTTCCAAATGTCTATTCCAACTGTACAGAAGTTCACTGAGATGTACAGACTTTGGGTGCCGTTAATTTGGGTATATGATATTTTTATTTATTTTCAAGTTTATTTATAATAAAGTTTACCTTTAAAATAATCTTTTCTCTGCTCCCCAACCCAGTGCATATTGATTAAACGCCTCTCTCTGCTCTTTGCCACCCTTGTCTCTTGAATCAGCTACTGAGATAGGTGGCTGGGCCTACCCTGTCGGGGCTGGCTGCTGGAGCCAAGGTTTTGACTACAACTCCAGTCACACTATTGGCAAAAAGGCTGTAGGGAAAGCTGGATCCTCCGCTTTACCCAGTTCTCAGGTAAGCCACATTTTAGGGCAGGAGGGAGCAGACACTGAAGGACTTGTGGTCAGGGGAGGAAACTGAAATGCAGAGTAATGCTGACCAGGGATAGGAGGTGCACTGTATAGATGGGCTTTGTCAGCAGCCACAGAACACTCTAGAACTCTTTCCGTAAAGGAGAATCACCCTTTACAGAATATCCCCTTCCTCGGTCCTTTATTCCCCCCAGCATCGGTCACACACAATCTGGCACTCTATATTCTGTTTCCTGTTTGTTTAGGCCTGAGAGATCCTCCCTTCAGAAGCAGCTCAGAGTATAATAATTCTTGCCTGAGTCCTAGAACAGGGGAGACAGAAACACTCACGAAATGAGCTTGCTGGAGACTTGCAATCTCCTTGGACTCTAAAGAAAACTCCTGCACTCCAGACACCAAGAGTTTTACTAACTTACTTTGACTGTAGTAACAATAACACAAGCAGCAATGTCGGTCTCTGAGATGGAAATTTACAAAGCCAAGAAAAACACAGTGTGCCTGGGATTTTTCTCAGGAAACCCGTCTCCAGGTGTGGGTTACTGAAGCCCAGCCACAACCATGTTTGGAGTTGTGTACATGTGTCACCTCCCTTGTGGCGGCTTCTCAACATGCCAGCGCCTAACCCAATGCCACAAATACGGAATACAATTCCTAACCTAAACAATGCTTACAGGACACCTGAAGCACCTCCCTTTGCATGTCCTGTGAAAACCCCAACGTCAAAGGGATTCCCATGAGCTGGGATTTTCTTTCCTCCATTCACCACACACATTGAGGCTAAAGGCCACAGAGTACATTCGCAGTGAGAAAAACAACCAACCAAAATTTAAGCATCTAGCTGGGCAGTGGTGGTACATATCTTTAACTCCAGCACTTGGGAGGCAGATCTCTGTGAGTTCAAGGCCAGCCTGATCTACACAGAGAAACCCTGTCTTGAAAATCAAGCAAGCAAGTAAACAAAATTTAAGCATCTAGCTTTATTAGTGTAAAACTGGCATTTGATTTTTTTTTTTTTTTTTTTTTGCTTAAATTACAATGCATCTTTCAAGTCTTACTATAAGGCAAGACATTCTTTCTCTTCTCTCGTGCCTCCCTTCCAAGCTGCTCTGCAGAAAAATACAAATTGGCTGCTCCTAAGGGTATAGATTTAGAAAACCTCTCTATTTGTACTGTGAAATTGGCCTAAAGTATTTCCATGGGGTTTACAAGGAACAGAGCCAGCAGGTCATCATAATTTATAGATGAGAGACACAGCAAGTGCTGGTCACGCAGCTCTAATGACTCCCTGGAGGCACAAATGACACTGGGTGGAGGACAGGCCTCTAGGCAGACCCTGGGACACCTTCTGAAAAGAGGCAAAAGGGAAAGTCCACCTCAAGGAAACTATGCAAATTCATTCCTCAGCTCTCCAGGCTCAAACGAGCTCGTGCAGTAATAGCTGCTTCCACACAATGCCTGGGAAGTCCCCCCACTACAAACCCCTCAGGCCACATCCTTTCCTGAAGATGATATCAACAGCAGCCCGATGTCCTGCTGCTAAATGAGAGCCAGTGGCATCTGCCCTTACACCCATGTTCATAGTAACTGACAACCATGTGAATGGGTAACACATACAGAATCTAGAGAACACAGCCAGAGTTGGGGGCTCACAGCCTGAGAAGTCACAGGACCCTACCCCAGTGCCATGTTAAGAAAACCAAACAAATTTCTTCCTGCTTACAAAAGATGCTACCAGAGTTGGAAATGAAAAGGCATTATACAAGGAGGATGACATGAAGAGGGTGGTCCATGCTTCCCTTCCTGCTGGTCAAAACATGAGCCACGTTACACAGATGATGGCTATGGCCACAGTGAGGCTAGAACTACAATCCACTTAGTCTTTTTCCAACACTGCTTCAGCAGTCGGTGGCACTTTAGTAACATGTCCACTCAATTTCAAAATCTCTGCTAGGCGTGGTGGTGTCCATCTTTAATCCTGGCACTCAGGCAGATCTCATTAGCCTGAGGCAAGCATAGTCTATAGAGCAAGTTCCAGGCTAGTTTCAAAAAGTGAAAAGAGTAAGTAATTCATTAAAGATTAGATTTTAAATATTTTCTCATATACCCATAAAATGATAAAAGCATGAGATGTTGGATATGCTAATTAAATGTTTGATTTAATCATCCTATAGTATAAATGCATATCAAAACATTCCACTGGGGTCTGGAGAGATGGCTCAGAGGTTAAGAGCACTGACTGTTCTTCCAGAGGTCCTGAGTTCAATTCCCAGCAACCACATGGTGGCTCACAACCATCTGTAATGACATCTGGTACCCTCTTCTGTATACTGTATACATAATAAATAAATATTAATAAAAATTCTATTGTACCCAATAAATATATACAATTATTGTCAATTGAGATAATTTTTCTTTTAAAAAAATAGATTTATTTTACTTTTAAATTATGTGTATGTGTTTGTGTCTGCATGTATATATGACTGTGAATACAGATACCCTTAGAGACTTAGAAGACAGTGTCAGGATCCCCCAGAGATGGAGTCACCAGAAGAACTGAGCTACTTGATGTGAGTGGTGGGAATCAAACCTAAGTCCTGTACAAGAGTAAAAAAGCTCTTAACCACTGAACCATCTTTCCAGCCCAGAAATAATCTTTTGACTTTAAATTTTAATCCTATTCATTATTTGTGTGTGTGGTATTCTATGAGTCAGGCACATGCATGCTCAGAGGATGTGAGGAGGAAGAAGATCATGTTCTGGGCTGAATCTTTCCTTCCTCCATAGATCCTGAACTCAGGTCATGGTGTTTTGCATTAAGAATTTTTACCTAATGAGCCACTTTGCTGTTCTTAAAACAATATTTAGAAAATAGTTATACATGTAATACAATGGCCTTTATCTTTCCCCTCTCACACAAGAAAAAACAAACTTTGGGAGTGAAAGTCTAACGAAATGAGTGGGACAATCAATCAACCTGTGAAAACATCAGTCCACAGTAATTTCCCCAGTCCTTCCACAAAGACGCTGGGGCCTAAAGCCTTCTGCCTGTTCGGATGAAGTGAAATACAAAATAAATGAGGTTTCCAATGCTGCATAAAGCGGCAGGGCTCTCCAAACACACTTTTCTATTTATGGTTTGCCAAGACCTCATTGGGGATGTGGAGACATATTTTCTTTTTAATTGTAATTGTGGTAGGATAAGCAAGGGGGAAAGCCTTTACCCAGTCTCCAGGCGTGTGATGGACATTCTTATTGAATTTGGTCCAAGGTGGCCGCTTTAGCATAACTGTATGCACCATTGTTTACGGGGGCTGAGTATGCTTTTAATTAAATGGCTTATCCTAATTCACACTGTGCAGGGTGTTGAGCTAGGTTCCACCATTAATCCGAAGATTTGAATCTTTCAAGCTTTATTTTGAATATAACTTTACCTTCCCCTTTTGTTCATATAATCAGGGAAGGCACAGTGAATATTGGAATTTTTTCTGAAATAAAATAGAAGTTCTAAAGAAATGAAATAAAAGTCAATGCCAATAAATGTTATGTCTGAAATGTAGAACAAATGGCTTTCTTTCCTTCTATTTACCCTGATCTTTAAATTATTCTTCACAAACATGAATCATTTTAAATTAATACTTTTTCAAAATTTCAAAGCCATCTGGGAAATAATTTAAATAAATGTCTGCGGATATGGCTAATGCTTAGATGCAGCTTCTTCTAGGATTGGTACCAGAGTGTGGCGAGGGCCTCGATTCAGTTACTAAATTCCTAAGAGCTAAAAAGAACTCAGTAATCAAAACAGTAATAATAGTTAAATAAAACACTTGGGCAAAAAAGAAATTTAAAATTTTCCCCCAAAACCTGTGATATACAAATCAAAGCTGGAAATATAAACTGTATGTTTCTTTTGCCTCCAGTCCCAGCCAGAATGACTTCTACTCGGGGCACAGGCACTGTCTAGTCCTCCAGAGACCCACTCTTACTTTATGAATGGAAGCCCCGGGGGTCCTGGGAGAGGAAACACCAGTTGAACTACTCAAAAGCTCTTACAGACAATCTCTCTAAACAGAATTTTGAGTGTGGAGCTTTTATACCTTGACCTTCCTTGATAAAATCAACCAATTTCTAGAGCTCCAAGTGACTACTTGTTCAAGAACGCATCCACAGTTGGGAATTTTAAAACTTCAGCTTAACATCTGTGCTTCTCTGTCAGATGGTAAGTAGTACTTCCGAGACTAACACTGACCTCTTGGAACCCTCCATTTCCTGGTTCAGACATGAATCCCCTGAAGGCTATGAGCAAGGAGCAGAGCTGAGCAGAAGCAGGGCAAAGCCATTCCTACCAACTTCTCAAAAGAAGGAAGGAGGAAACAGAACAGATCGGGAGGTGTTCCCAGAGAGGGAAGACAGTTTTGGGGTGACAGGACCCCTGGACCTGGATCTCCTGGTCTTCTCTAAATTTTGCACAAAGGCCACTGACTCTGCTGCCTCCTGAAGCCTCCCTCCCCTTGCTATCCATCAATGTGGAATGCGCTCCCACCACCTCAACCTGTCTGGTGCCTTCTCACCTTTCAGACTTGAGTACAAAGGTCCCTCCCTTTCACAAAGCCCCAGAACACTCAGTCCTGAAGAATGTCTTCCTGGTCCAGCTAAAAGGAGGTGAGGCCCTCCCTGTCTTACAGGGGTTGCCAAACCTGGTAGTCCACTGAGTTTTAAAGTTTTAAAATAACAGCAGGTATAATAATATTATTAACAGTGATGCTTTTATTTTCTATTATTCCAGGGTCCTGCTTGAATCTTTTGAACAGGTATCTTGAGCCAAAATCCAGGAACCTACATTTCTTCCTGGCTCCCCAGGTGACAGTGTGCTGTGGGTAGATGCTCATCCAAGCTCTATTGGTTTTGCTTTAGAAACCTGAGGTATGTGAAGAGCAGGCATCCATGGTGAAAATCTGCAAACAGGAAATCACAGGTGGGTACTCAGAAAGCCCTGTGAACATGGGCTCTATCTGGTAAACAGTAAGGGATGAAGTAGAACAAGACTGAAGCCAGACATTCACTGTCTCTCCCAGATGAAAGCCACACATGAGCATCACTCAAATGTCTCTGGAAATCTGCAGTTCTGTGATTGTATCCTATTTAAAGGAGGCCCTGTCCCTGACCCTAGAAGGCAAACATTCAGGAAGAGCCCTTCAGAACACAAGAGGCACCCATCCCTCAAGTGCTTCTAACATGTCACAATGGAATACTCTCAATACACTTTCCCAATAGGATGGAGAACAAAGCCCATGCTAGCCCGGGTCCCTCCCCAACAACCCTACTTCAAATCTCTTGCTTGCTTACAGGCTGACATACAATCTCCCACTCAAGCTCAATCCTGTGACTGGTGCTAACTCACAGCAATGCAGTGATATGGTTAGAAAAGAGCAAAGTGACTTCTAGGGCTTTCCTCTCCACCCAAGAGAAATAGTGTCAAGTCACATCGTCCATCCATATTCCTTATAATCCACTGCAGTTCAGCTGGGGGGGGGGAAGGAGGGAGGGAGGGATCCTTTCAAAAGAAATCCGTTCTCAGACTCACACCGTATAGCTGCACCCTTCCTAAGCTTGTCAGTCCCTGATATGAATCTTATAATTAGGATGGGAAAGTAATAATTTGTAGCACCTTCATTTGGCCTCTTCCTGTTGTCTGGTGGCTGTCAACTTGACAGCGTCTAGAGTCACCTGGGAAGAGCGCTCGCCTTCTGTGTTAATTGCTGTGGATGCTACCATGCCTAGGCAGGTGGCCCTGGCTTGTGTAAAGGAGCTGGCTGATGCAGCTGGAGGGCAGGCCACCAGCAGCCCTGGTCCTTCATGATTTCTGCTTCAAGCTCCCATGCAAACTCTACTCCGACTTCTCTCAGTAATGAGCTGGGACCTGGAATGGTAAACCAAAAACATCTTTTCTCCCAGGTTGCTTCCAGCGTTTAATCACAGCAACAGAAAAGTTAACTACTCCAATGGTGGTGGCAGCAGCGGTGGTGGTGGTTGTTTTCTATTTTTTGAGACAGGGTTTTACTCTGCAGCCCTGGCTGGCCTGAACTACACTACCAAGCCTCCTTGCCTCTGGAGTTAGAGCTATGCACCACCACACCTAGATCTACATTTACTTTGAGACAGAGTCTCAGTGACATATAATCAAGACTGACCTTAAGCTGGCAGCCCTCCCATCTCTAATTCCCCGAGTGCTAAGATTATATGTGTGAGCACTCCATATAGACAATGATGTTAAACAACACAACTACAGTGTTCACCACCTTAACAGCTATTAACACCGAACAAGCACAGAACACCTAGATTTACTAATTCATGAACAGCTGAGTTACAGCCACCACAACAGTTGCCAGAGTCAGCTCTCCAGAGCAACTGATAAAGGTACATCTCCAGACCAGCTCTCTCTCTGTGGCTCACAGACAAACATTAAGGCCAGAGTTGACTGGGCCTGTTTCATCCTTTTCCTACAGCACTGACTTGGCCAGACTTTGGGCACCGAGGCACATTCCATAAGAGAACACTTCAGAAATGCTTACCAGAGCAGCCAAAAAGAACCAAACTGTTCTTCTGTATTTACCCGGTAATCCATTCATGTATGAAACTCCTGCTGCTTAAATACTCTAAACTTGTGAGCGTGCATGTGTGTGTGTGTGTGTAAGAGTGTGAGCTCGCACATACGTATGTATGGCGGGGGCACATGTATGTGTAAGTGTGGAGATTGAAAGACAACCTCAGCTGTCATTCATTCCTCAAGTGCCATCCACCTTGTATGTTGAGACAGGGCCTCTTAATGGTCTGGAATTCTCCAAGGAGGCTAGACTGAATGAGAGAGCCCCAGGGTCCCTCTTGTCTCTGCCTCCCCAGGCCTGGTATGCTACCACACCCAGTTTTTTTTCCTAACATGTTCCCAGTGTCAACTCAGGTGTTATGTGTGTCCTTTATTGACTGGGTCGTCTCTTCACCTTTTCTATACACATTCTTAACCACAGAATACTATATTAAGAAACGGACACTGCAGGAACACACAACCTCCCACAGGAGGAATGGACAATGATCTAAAAGAAATGCAGACAAGCAACTTCAATGTCAACCATGGGCTAGGCCTGCCCTGTCTAAGTTGCTTACCACTAGCCACATGGGAACTCAGACACAGAGATGTTTACAAACTAGGTTTCAAAGACTATGTCAGACGACATAATACACAGGGCTGAATTAAAGCGTGGGCCCTCTGAATGTCATATAAATGCTGCACCATTAAGCTACATCCCCAACCCTTTTTCCCAGGCTTAAATTTGCTCTGTAATCGAAGGCAGGTCTTCAGCTCAAGATCTTTCTGCTTTACCCCCAGAGTACAAGCCCAGGCCATAAAAACTAGCTTATTACTGATTTTCTTACTAAGGCTAAAAAGGATTTTCAATTTACTAAGTTTAACAAGATATATTATTAAAATCAATGTTGTCTGTTCCCTTTTCTGTTTCTAATACAGCTACCAAAATATAAAATTATATATGCAAACATAGACATATTCAGAAATATATGTGCTACCACACAGGAAAAATACATATATAAAATGTTATGGTCTAGGGGTTTAGCTAGAGATAGAATACATATCTAGCATTTGGAAGGCCCTGAGTTTGATCTCCATTATTTAAAAATAAAATAAAATAAAATAAAATAAAATAAAAATAGACTTTATTATTGGCAATGCTAGATTAGATAGCCTATAATTCTGTCAATTTCTCCCAGGCAGAAAACACACACACACACACACACACACACACACACACACACACACATACACACACACACCCACACACACACTTTCCAATCTCCTTGGCACTTAGAGATTGAAGTTTTTTTAGACAAAACTAAAGGAAATGTGAAAAGGCCGTGGTGTGGCTGAGACTAAGCACAGTCAGAATACACACCCACTGCTTCATCTTTCTCACTCTCCACCTGTGGGTTTGCTGGAGGCAACAAGCAGCCACAAGATGGCTTCTGAGCCATCACGCACAAGACCACCCAACATACACCTGACCGATCCAGTCACAATCAGAAGATAAACATTGGCAGGACAAAGTTCCTGCAGTTTGGTGACAGCAGTCAGCCGACCTTGACTAATTACTCCACTGTGAAAGGAGGCCCCAACAGGAAGGATGACTGACTGGCTGCCTGGGAGTTGTCAGGATGTGTCTCAGAGATGAGGTGTCATTGGAAAGGCATCTTTAAGTGGTGCTTCCTGACTCCACAGTGTCAGAATCACCAAGAAAGCTTGTTAAAACACAGACTGCTGGGTCTTCTTCTAATCCTCTCTGGGGTGATCCAGCCATGGTGGTCTGTGTGGGAGGGTTGGCCCATCAAGAGCACCTAGACTCCCCCCATTCAGAGCCTGCTACCAAAGGCCTAGCTGCCAATGCCTCCCAGTTCAGTGGGGCTGATTCACTGCTGTGGAATGCCATTGAGAATCAATTCTGAGGAGCGTCCCTTTAGGGCCCCAAGTGTGTTAGAGCGCAGTTGGAAAGCCAAGTAGGGTTAAGCAAGATTTGGTGACGCTGTAAAGAAAATAAAAACCACTGAAGGAGGAAGAAACTCCATGCTCACAAGGCTTTGTGAAGCTAGAGAGGCTGGTATAGCAAGACTTTGGTGAAGTGATACCCAGGTGTGGAAGGAGCAGAGAGTGAGAAATGGAGTCAAAAGAAAAGAGGCTGTGGGGTGTGTGTGTGTGTGTGTGTGTGTGTGTGTGTGTGTGTGTGTACATGTGTGTGTCAGATCCCCAGGAACTGTTGTTACAAGCAGTTGTTAGTCGCCCAACATGAACAGTGAAAACTGAACTCTTAGCCTCTGTGAGAGCAAGTACTCAAGCATCCAGCCCTCTCCCCAGCCCCTTGGTGAGGGCTTTACAAGCAGAGCCCCCTCTCCACAGTGCACAGTCCATAATCCTCCTCATGGTACAGCACAGCAACCTGACAATTTCATTTCAAGGTGTTCAGCATGAAGTGTCATCCTTCACCTGACTGAGTACAGATTGAAATAAAACTAAATAATGTGTCTCACCTTAAACTACACATAAGTCAACCCTAGACATTCATGCCGAGTCTCTGTATTAGTGCTTTAAAGTAAAAAAAATAAAATCAATCAATTATCTACTTCAGAAGTCCAGAACTGAATATCTTCTGCCAGTGATAAGCTTGATGCATGAATCTCAACAGAAGCCTGGGCCCAGACGGCCATTGTGTAAACCTGACACAATGATCAGGTCCCATCTCTCCTTCTGGATCTTCAATACACCCAAGCAGAATGCTTATTCTTCATTCATCAACAGCTATATTGAGCCTTTTAAAGCCATCTTGATCTGAAGTCTGTAACAAGCATCTCACAGCTAGTTAACTCTTCACACACCTTGCATTGTCCATGTCATTCCAACAACCAATTTCAAATAAAGGAGTTTTTCTGATGGGAGGTTTTATAATCCATTACCTTCCTTTGTTTTTGCAAAAGTCTCTGCCAGTGGCAAAGCAAACAGCATAGCTTTTGTCGAGGGGAGGAGGCCATTGTCTAAAAATAGGTCTTTTGAAATCCAGAGAAACCCCCGTGTATTCTGTGGACCAGCATTTATTCTGGAAGACATGTCTTTCATGAGATGCTGCCCGCCCAGGTTCACATAGGCTGAGAGGCATTAGAGAACATGGAAGGATGGCTTGGTAGAGGCCCTGGTAGGTAATTTCACAGTAGCCATTTGTTGAACTCCTTAGAGTCCAAACGTGCATGACTTGTAAATTCACTGGGCCCCATCTCAAAATGAAGTCTCAGCCTCGCCCCTCACTTCAGAGAGACTGACATCTCTGTAAAGACCTATCTCGGGGGCTGTGATTCCTGGTTGCCCACTAGATCCCCACTTACCACATCTGAACCTAAAGCAAACGATGATGTAAGATAAACCCATCCACTTACCTGACCACGCTTCCCCCATTCTCTCCATACTTCTTCCCATCCACATTCAACTGTCCCTAGGGCTCTGTCAGGATCAACATTGACCTCCTCCTCTTCAGAACCCCTTTCTCATCTCTACAGACCACACAGCTCATGATGAGGACTTCAAATGCTGAGCAGTCAGAAACACTTCTGCACCCCATCTTTGAACATATTTGTTATAAAAATAGTAATAAAATAAAACTTAAAAACCGGACAGATTTCCATGTGAGACTAACAAGAGAATGGTTTAGAAACATACTGCTTTTTAACTTCATGGTTAGAGAGGGTTTTGCTCTCTAAGGGTGATACCAGCCTGGTCCTAACCTTTACTAACAAAACTAATGTTTACTGTGTCCCCAGATTCTGAGCCTGAGGCAATTAGCCTTCTCCAAGATGCTCTACATACACCAGAGACACCACTGAGATGGTGGCAGAGATGACCCCGTCACACACACTCAATTTTTCCCTTGCACTTAGCAGACCTCACTGAGTCAGATGACAACAGCGAGTGTGGGCACTTGGTGGAGAAGACAGAGCAAGCATCAGCCAGGGAAAAGTCATTGGAAATAGCATGATAGAACCTGGGCAGCACACACTTCCCTATGCAAGCACACTTCTGAGTGCATATTATTTATTACCTCTAAAAGAAATGGAAGCCCCCTGAGAGTAGGAACCACCCCACCATGCTGGTTCAGGCTGTGCTTACCCTCTGGATAGCAGTGTAGGGTGGTGGCTTGTCTGAGCAGGCAGGCTGGCTGGCAAACAGACAACTATGAGCACTTGCGGTCCTTTGTAACCTCGAGTGCATTTATGGCGTTCCTGGCCTTGGTTTCCATCCACACGATGTCAAAGGCGCCCAGGCCAAGCTGCAAAAGTCTTTTAAGAATTTCCAACTCCAAGGATTTGGTAAACTCGATCAAAGATGACCCATGGGTCTAGGACCCACAGTCTTGGGTATTACCTTTTCTTTCTAAGCCTGCCATAGCCTCTACCCCAGACAACACACCCAACTGAGTCACCAAAAGAGAACTCAAAGAGCTCCTGGTCACTCAGCCTAAACTACAGCCACACAAAGGCTTCCAGATTACCCAGTCTCACTCTCCTCTACTTTCCAGTGTGGTACAAACTGTCCATCACAGAGACAATCCAAAGCCATCCAGACAGCAATAACAGACATCTTCATAATGACATCCCAACATTAGTTCACAATCCCACAGGCACTCACTGTAGTGGAGCAAAGCCATCATGTCCTGGGAAGGAGAAAAGGGAAGCAACCTTAGAAACACGGGTTTGCTATGGAAATTGCCTGGTGGTGGCTGTCTAAACGTAAAGACATAGACCAGCTCCCTCTATTCTTCTAATAATAAAATGATTCCACTCACAGACACACATATAGCAAGCTGAGTACAGCTTGTTTTAGAAACCAGTCTACTGGCACCCATTTCCCTGAGTTCCTTCAAGTCTTTCCAACTAATCAGTGTATTCTTCCCATGTTCAGAGGGGGGATGGGTAAGGCCCAGAACCTGCAGCACAGGAGCACTTATGTGCATGCACCTCCCCCACCCCAACATGCACGTGGGAGGGGGAGTAAGTTGGTGGGGGGAGGCGGGGGAGAGAAGAAAGGTAGCCAAGGAAAAGATATCTAAAAATCTTTTTTAAGAAGTCAAACAAATATAGTTTTAACTTGCTTTTCAAACTAACTTTCTAACAGAACTCTTAAATGAGTCTTCCCCACTTATCTCAGGGCCACCTGAACTCTCTCGCCTCCGGTTTGCCTGTTGAGGGCCTGGCCTCTCTCATGTCTGAGGCTGCAGGACAAACAGCATAGCAGCCCTAAAACTTACCTTGTTTCTTCTTCCTTTAATGTTTATTTTTAACAGAATAAGGGCGATTAAAATTTACACAAACAAATAAGGTTTTAAATGTCTGTGGTAGCTAGAGGTTGTTTTCAAAATTAGACCATTTCTGCAGCTGCCTTTGGACTGGTTCCAGCCTCTTTTAGATAAACACACATCTGGACAGACAATCAGAGTTTCCACCAGCTTTACAATACTGGTCACAAGAAAGTCTGATTTGGACAGCAGCCTGCATCCTCCTATGACACAACTGCCCAGCCCAAGAGGCAGCTGACCCTCAGGCTGAAGAGGCAAAGTGAACACTAGAACTCAGCTCTGCCTCATGTGTACCCTTGTCTGCGCTTGGAGAAAGAAAGAACTCATGCAATCATACTGGGATAGAAATCAAACAAACAAACCAAGGTGCTGGAGAGAGCTCAGTGTTAGGAACACCGGCCACTCACTCTTCCAGAGGACCTGGGTTTGGTTCCCAGTGGCTCACAACCCCAAGGGATTTACCATCCCCTTCTGACCTCCATGGGACTGCATACCCTTTTATAGCCTCCATAGGCATCAGCCATGCACATGGTACATATACATACATGTAGACACAACACTAATGCTCATAAAATAAAAAATAAAATCTAACAAAGAAAAAGAAAAAAAATAAGACAGTGGTGCCTATTTCCATAGGAGAAGTAAAATACTTAGGGCTCTGCCTAAGACCCCTGTAGCTCCCAAATCTCATCTGTAAACCCAGGGATCTGAGAACACACATGGAAAGTGGTTCTGCTGACCAGCTTTAGCCACAAACAGGAAGAACCCTTTAAGGACCCTTCCTTCATTTTCTCCAGTTGTTCTGAACTTCATGAAGCCCATGCTTAACACAGATCCAGCCAGACATGGAACTAGATGTGAAAGCAACATCTGTTGGCTTTCTCTTGGGATTTCAGGTATGTTCAGTCACAAGATCACCAGCCAGAGCTTCCCAAAACAAGGTCCTGCATGGCGGAAGAGAGGCTTCCTAGGAGGAAAACACTCATCCTTCCCATGCCATCACTAGAAATAGGACCCAGAAAACTAAAGGGAAACTATTTAGAAAAGAAAGTAGAAAAATGAGATTGAGATCATTCTCCCGACATCAAAACAAAAACCAAAGCCACACAGACTCTGACATAATACAGGCTCCATTCACTCTGTGGTTTGTAAATGACAGTGAGCCAGAGCCTCCCAGGAGCCCTCCAGTGCCACCCTAGTTAGCAAACTCCCATCTAAAATGCAAATGCCCTCTGGCAGCTATCAGTCACTCAGCTATTTATGTCGCGGTGTGACTTTTAAAAACAGATAAAACCTAACATCTAGCTGAGATCATTCACACACTGAAACTGTTAAGTTCTGACAGAATAAAGGGGAGATGGGGGTGATTCTGAGCACCTATGGTGGGTGGCGGCCACCAGGGAATGAGACACAGAGATGGAGGAGGGCTTCTAAATGCCGGGTGTCATCATAGGGGAGAAAGCCAGGGGACTCTAGCATCTTCCCACACGGTGTCCTATCCTTGGCAGTGTAGGTATGGCCTCCCTGCAGGGACAGAATCTCCACAGGTTAAGGCACCGTCCAAGCACGCTAGATTTATTCTTCATTCCCACTTCACTGTTACAGGACTCATTTCCCAAGTATGACTGAGGTCAGTGTTTCCAAGCCCTGCCTCTCCCTCACTGACTGAAATGAAATCACTAAAATTAGGTTAAGAAACTGTTCAGTCTAGGCGAGGCATTTTAGGTAAAAGAACCTTCTGAGACCTTGGGCTAACCTGAACAAGGTGAGACCAACACCAACCATAGCACAGCATGGAGGCATCAGAGGGAGAGAGCCTGGGTACCACACACAGCTGCTGCCAGGCAGGCGAGAGTGTACTGAAGCTTCCAGAAGCTTCCAGACTTTCCCTAGAGATCCTCCCAGGGGGCTGGACTTTACCTGGTACTCATTTTTTTTTTTTCTTAAGCAAAGATTCCAACTTGACAAAATGATGGGACCTATACAAGCTGGATCAGTCTCTAGCATCTAAATTCACCAAACTGCACGCCCATGCCTTCCTGATCTGCAGCACAGCCACCTTTGGCATCAGAGGACCTGGCATGGCCATCTACTCCAGCACACGGCAGTCACATAAATCTTAGCTCAACCATGTACCCTGACATTCAAGAGGAGCTTGAAGTTTTTACTGTAGGATGGTGACCCCAGTCTGATGTGACAGAGGGACCAGCCCCCATCCTGGGCTGTGCAGGCGTCAGGCTGGAAAATGAACTTACTCTTCAGCCCAAAAGGCTATTGTCATTCTAGCTGGCTTGTCCTGCCCCCAAATCCTGAACTTGTTAGCATACCTCAAGCAATAGAAGAACAGGCTCCCCACTACCCCTAGCATTCCAACATCCTAGGCTGCTGTGTCTGTCCCCCAAAGCCTGGCTCAGACAGCACCATCGCTCCTTTTCTGTACCCAAGGCCAGCAGAAACCTTGGTCACAGATAAAACCTAACATCTAGCTGAGATCACCCCATCTGTGTGACCCTGTGTTCATGTCTGTTTCCCACACAAGAACAGGACGGACTCCGGTTCAGCTGCTGCCTGGCTTTTTCTCACACACCAGCTGTTGCTGGACACATTCACTTCTAGATACGCTTTGACTTAGCTTTTACATGCAGTCTTCAGACCTGGATGGAGCTGACAGGCACACTCAGGGGTTAACCAGCTGGGTTCAGAACCAAACACTGGCCTGAACTTGGCCTCTGATTCAGCCAGCTGCAGGGCTCTGGGTGGCTTTGCCCCGCCCCTCACCCCCAATCCTTGATCTTGCATCTATAAAATAAAGGTAGTCATAGTATGCAGCCCATGGTGTTATCATAAGGATTAAAACAGTAAACAGAGGTACAAAGGCCTTAGATCAGTGTGGCAAGTAGTCAACTCAATAAATGTTAGTTTTTCTGATGGAGGGGGAGGAAGTGCCAGAAGACAACTTTATTCTGTTATTGTTACTTCACTGTCCAGGGTTCAAACCCTTCTAAAGGGCAAAGGGGCCTTTTCAGACTCTGTGGTACCCAGAAGTGCACTGGACACAGAGCACACTGTGTAAAGCATTTCAATGAATCGTGAAGGCCATGGCACTGGTGAGTTGGAAGGAAGTGGCTTACACAAACACATTTCGCCAAAGCTCCCCAAGCTGTGGGCTTAGTTCACACATCAAATTTGCACACTCAAAGCAGGCTGTCCTGCACCTCTCTGACCACTCAACCGGAGACCTTTCCTGGCTCCTTTCCTAACCCTTTCCCAGGGCTTGGACTCCTTTCTAAACCCTCCACCTGACTTCACAGGCTTCTGTGGCTTCCTCATGAGACATCACTCATCTCTGCTGGGATCCACCATTGCACCACTACACGGAGGGAGCTGCAACTAAACCCCCTTCATATGCTTACACACACACACACACACACACACAGATATAGACACACACCACACACAGACCACACACACACAGACACACACCACACACACACAGACACACACCACACACACA
>PVIH01025981.1:0-19612 GCA_004025045.1 Sigmodon hispidus | reverse complement strand
GCACGTGAGTTTAAAGCTTTTTTTTTTTAAGTTAATGGAGAAAATTTGAGACACAATGCCATTACTTTAGGATTTTTGGTCTTGGTGTTTGTATGAAATTCTGAGGCCTTGATTTAAGTCTTTCATTGTACTGTGGTTTTCTTTTTAGGTGTATTGCGCTAAGTGAATCTTGTCAAATAAATCTTCCTTTTAAAAGCTACACTTTGTCTTGTCTGTGTCACATGGATGTTCTTGGTGGTGTCTTATTTGTGCCTGGGGTATAGGTCCCTATCTGAATCTGACCTGAAGGCTGAGTAGCTGAGGCTGCTCTCTTCCTTCCAGTGCAAGCAAACTGAAGGCAAACCTGGCTGTTGGCACTTGCTGCACTGGATCTTATTTGATCAGCCTATCCTTTATTGTGTGCCCCTTCTCATTCAGAACCTTAAACATGGTTGAAGAAGGTTCTGCCACTGAGCTCTTAGCCTTTAGATGCTTTTAGAATTTGCAAGGTCAAGACATATCCATTTGGAAATAAAATGCCAATAAAAACCTGGGCAGAAGCTGACCTATGGTGGCATATGCCTTTAATCTCTGCAGGGGCAGGTGGATCTCTGAATTAAGAGCAACTTCAAGGACAGATAGCACACAGACACAGAAACTTTGTAACTCCTCAAATTTGATCATCCTGTTCTGCCTTCCTAGTGCTGAGATTAAAGGTGTGTGCCACCATGGCCCTGGGAAAAACCTTATCTTGGAAAAAACAAAAAACCCAACAACGTGGAGACAGTCTTACTCTGTAGCTGTAGCTGTTAGAAACAGTTTAGGTATCTGACCTCCACTTGCAAGAATGAACACTCAAAAAAGTGAACCTTAAAAACTTAGTGCTGGGTGGCACATGCCTTTAAGCACTAGGAAGACAGAGCAGACTAGTCTAATCTGATTTCCAAAGAAATGCTGTGGCCTTGGCACATTAATGTCTAGTCTGCCACGCTCTAGCTCTACGTTGATGCTTAATCAGCACTACTGTAGAATCAGAATCCTCTGATCAGGCTGGCAGAGAGGTACATGCAATAGGATCTGAAGCTTTTATGTAGTTTATCTTGATTTGGCAGCTAAATAGTGGCAATGTGGGACCGGGAACCATTACAAATAATACTAAATATGTTACTTGGTGGTAGAGCTGAAATTGGGAGGACAAGGAATGATAAAGGAGGAAAAAACCCTGAACCTGTATATGCCAGATGATGGGACTTACATACTTTAACTGAGTAGCAGTGTGGAAATGAGATGTGTTACCCTGCTTCCTCTTTTGTTTGCTGATGAAAGATGAGGTACTCATAAGTAGTGACTTGACTAATTCCCTCAGAAAGCTAGGCCTAAGCTGGGTACACTGAAAAGGTAGATGTGAATTTAGTGGGAAAATGGAGTCCTGTTTGAGGCTAAGGGGCCTAGGAAAGTAGTAGACTCCTTTGGCCCTTTTCACTGTGCCTGCAGTTTAGAATAAGGCTTTGGAGCTGCTCAGGCCTGGTTTTAAATCCTGACTTCACAATCCTTGCTGTAGGACTTAGGGTAAATGGAGAATCTTGCTGAAGGTACAGCACCAGTACCAGTACTGACAGAAGTGGGAGGAAGGTGAGACAGGGTTGGGTTGGAGCAGAGTCTGGATAGTAAACCAGGTCAGGGAATTGGTGAAAAGGTGTCAATTGTGAACAAGGTATTAATTAGATCTAAAAGTGGAGAAGTACAAGACTGGAAGACAGGTGGACTGGCTGACTTGTCTGGGTATTAACAATATTAAAACTTCAATCTCAGAGTCTCAGGTCAGCAAGATGGCTTATTAAGTAAAGGTGGTTGCTGCCAAGCCTACTCATCTGAGTTTGATTCCTGGAAGCCACATGGAACTTGTTCTAGTAAGCTGCCATCCCCTGGCATTTGTCTCCCTCTGTCCCACTGCCTAGCCAGTGTGGGATGGGTATGTGAACTTGCAATTGGGTGAGACCCTAAGGAAGCTGGCACCAGACTGCATGGCCATAGACATCTGTGGTAGCACTTCAAGTCCCATGAAGCTAGATGTTTCTGATGGATGTCTCAGCTTTGCCACGGTAGAAGTGTAGATGTACTTATATAGCCAGTTTTCAGGAAAATTTTGAGATAATCCAACATGACTTTGTGTGTTTTGCTGGATATGGTGGCACATGCTTGTAATTCCAGTACTTGGGAGGTGGAAACAAAAGGCTCAGTTCAAGGCCAGTCTTGGTTGTATTTGAATTTGAGACCAGACCAGACCTTATCTCAAAACGAACTAGGAGCTGTACTAGTTGAGTCTGCCTTTTGCAAGCTCAATGTCCTGAGCACTTCCAAGGCAGGATACAATGTACAGTGGTCATTCTTGGCTCATTCCTACTTGACTGCAATGAGGATGTACCCCACTGCAAGTCAGGCACCTGTGTAAATATGTACTTAGATTTGGTGCTAAGCTTGAGGTCTTTTATTTACCCTGGCCTAGATCCACCTGGGTGAAGTACCTGAGTGGAAGCAACAGAACAACTGAAGAGTTCAGACCAGAAAGCCCTCCTCTCTGGGCCTCATGGAGCCTCCACAGGCAAGCTGGATGCCAGCACTTTGTACAAGAGTGAAAAAGAAAGGATTTTATTTTAGGGTTAATGGCAGGTGTTGACAGGGGCATGATGGCAAATGCTGGATGCTAAAGCAGACAAGGCACACTGACAGACCTATGAGGTTGAAAGCATTGCAGAAATCAAGGTTCTATGGGATGTGGATAGGAAAAAGAAAAGATTCTGTACTAGCACAACTGTTGTAAATTAGGTTAGTCCTCTGAAAAATGAAAAGTGACAGCAAAATTATGAAGTTACACCTGTACCAAAGCCAGGATATAACCAAGGACACAAACGTGTCAGACTAGAAATGGCTCCATACAAACCATGGAAAGAAAAATGCTCAGCTGCCCTTGGCACTGTCTTCACAGGCTGACAGCCTGGTGAGGATTTCATTCTTTCCTTTGATGCTCTTGGGCCTTGAAGGTCTCTGGAGGCCCAGACTTTGGCACTGTACCTGAGGCTTTCCTCCACTCTGAGGATGGAGGTCAGCAGGCTAAGGTCTCTACTAGTGGGGCTGATGGCCTCAGGAGGCTGTGGAGGAGCAGCGCTGTAGTAGCAGGGTGTGACAACTGTCACATACACGCACTGGCTTAGGGTAGGAGGGCAGGGCCAGCTCGTTGCTGGAGCAGGTGTTGCAGAAAATGTGGCCACAGTTTCGGCAGTGGTGCTAGAAGGCAGGAAAAAGGCTGTCAAAGACAACTGGGGAGATGCAACCCCTACACCATCTGCTTTGCAAAGCCTGGCTTCTACAATGGCCATGTCCTAGACCCAGCATGTTTTTAGATAGCATCTCCTGACTGGGGGAAGATAGTGGTGGTTTATAAATGGGCTGAGAACCTGGTACCTACTGGATTTTTTTTTTTTTTAATTATGGTGGAGATATAGATAGGGTCTCACTATGTGTCCCCCTGGCTGGCATGAAACTTGCTTTTGTCTCTGCTTCCTGAATGTGGGGATAAAAGACATACGTCACCACGCCTGGCTGTGTTGGGTTCTTTAGGCATGTGATAGATGCCAGGCTTGGCCTGGACAGCCTCTGCTCCCGTCTCTATAGACAATTAGGCTAGACTGCCCAAGAATGTTCATGTGGGGATGGCCAAACCGCTGCCTCAGCCTTCAGCAGGTCTTGACAAATGGGAGGGTCATTTCCAGTTCTGAACTTAACACTTTCTCTTTCACACAGATGAAAGCTATGAATGGGTGCACCCACAGCTGTGAATTGGATGGTGGGGTAAATCTCTGTGTACTGATCCCTTAAGCTCCTCCCAGCATCAGGCCCTTTCAAGCCCATCCTCTGTCCAGTTGGTCTTTGATGAGGCAGCTCATGGTCCTGCTACCATGGATCAAAGAGAGGCATCCAGGACTTTGTGTCAGCAGAGCCTTGCAGCAGGCCACACCGGCAGACACAGGCGCAGTTCACACAGTGAGGTCCTTTCGGCCTGACACTTTACTTTACAGATGCCTTTGGGTGCTTTGCCTAAATTAGCCCATAACTGGTTCTGCTGCGTACAGAGGACTGCCAGTGGTATACCCTCTTTCAGCAGCTCTACACAGAAGCTAGGCTGCCCTAAGCATGTCCATCACTAAAGGACATTGGGCCAGCATAGCTGTGGTACAAAGACAGGCCTTTCCTGGATCTAGAGAGGAGAATGTGGGGTGGGAGTTGCCCCTCCATACCTTCCTCCGGGAGATGGAGAACTCCTTCTCACACTGCTTACAGTGTGTCGCTTCATCATCTTTCAACCACGTGTGGCCCTGAGGAAGAAAAAACACCTGAGAACCTCACCTCATACCAGTTCCTGGTTGGCTGCATACACTGTCTGTGACTGTCCCTACTTTTCTTGGGAGGACCAGCCTCTTTTCCTGGCTGCAGGTGGCATTCACATAGCCATACAAAGTATCTGCTCCCGGCATCCTGGCATCAATCAAGTTTGTCTTACCCCTACTGCTTTAAAAAGGACTCTATAGCGGAGGTCACCATATCAAAGTGGTACCTGCAAGCCCAGGCCCAGCCCGAGATTTGATCGCTAAACTGGCAGGAGGGAAGGTTAACTGGATCCAAACTAGGCTCAAACAAGTGACATGGACCTCTGCAAAGAGACACTGTGCAGGAGAGGAAATGTCTTTAGGGTGAGTGAAGCCTACATCCTCAAATGGCTCTGGAAAATAGCTACATTATATAAGAGAAATTGGAGGCTCCGGAGGAGGATTTTTTTCTTTTTAAGTTTTTACCAGGAAAAAACTGATCAGAGATGTATTATCCCTCAGGAATTCTATAAGTGATGTCTAGGGGCCCTTGACACATCCTTTACTGTGCTAGAGAAGCAGGCCACTGGGGCTACCTAAGGTACCCTTACTCTAGAAAAGTCCTCTGGAGTTGTCTGCTGCCATAGAGACCTGCAGCTCACAACAATGACAATCAATGGCATTCATTTAAGAGCAGAAGCAGTCAGGGATGCAGACATCCGCTGGGCTGGAGGTGCTGGGCTGGAGGTGCTGCGCAGCCTGGCCTTCCATTGTGAAGAAACCCTTTTCAGCTTCTGCTCTTCTGTGACAACTGGGTGAGGCAGGTCTCTCCACCTGGCACCTTGTGTGTATGCAGAACAGAGACTCTCTGTTGCTAACTTCTCAAGCACACAGCAGGTCAGAGACAGCCAATGGGCACAACACCTGCCAAGAGCTTGTGCTTAGAGGAACTGTCACCAGAAGACACCTTCCACCCACAGCAGTGCCATCTCAGACACGGCCCTGGTACATCGGCCCTGGTACATGCTGTCACCACTCGGGGCACAGTGAGCAGGAGAGCCTCTTTCATGTTTTTGACAGTCTCACCATGTAACTCTGGCTGGCCTGGAGCTCCCTATGTAGACTAGGCTAGCCTTGAATTCAGATATCCAAGGACCTTCGCCTCCAGATTGTTGGGATTACAGGTATGCCCCACCATGATCAGCTCCAAGTGACATTTGCTAATATAAGTAACTTTAATACCTTCAGTGCCTTATTTACTTCCTTTATGTCTTCCATCTTTAGTTTGGATCTGTAAGAAAAAGACATTGTTTTTAGTAGGGAAAAAGAATGTGACCCAGTTAGTGCAGTGACTCTGGCTGTGTACGACACTGGGGTAGGAAGAGGATAAACCAGGGTTTCTCTATGTAACAGCAGAGACGGCTCTGTAGGCCAGGCTGGCCTGTAATCAGACATTTACCTGCCTCCTGAGTGCTGGGGTTACAGGTATGCATTACCCCTGCCAGGTAAAACATGGGTTCTTTTCAAAGGCTTCCCATTTTTGTGTGAACTGAGGTTGTATTTCACTCCCCTGGCTCATGTGTCTGCTAAACATGCACTATGAGGCCTAAGAGCAGACTTGCAAGCCTACAAGGGTCAAAAAGGACTGAAGTGTCTGCCCATTATTTAAGAGTGATGATTGAGCCAGCATGGCCGGGCACACCTTTGATCCCAGGACTCTGGAGACAGAGGCAAGTAGATTGCTGTGGTTCCAGGCCAGCCTGGTCTACAGAGCAAGTTCTAGGATGGTCAGGGCTGTTACACAGAGAAACCCTGTTTCAATAAAAAACAAACGAACAGAATGTCAATGAGCTCTGGAAGTCTATAGAGTTCTGGATTCACCCTGTAGCTGTCCCTGCATTTAATGTACTTTGGTAAGGCTAGGGAGTCCTGACCTAATTGCCACTCTCAATCTCTCAGGCTTCTGGGAGGCTGTCCAGCCCACTGCACAGTCCAGAAGGGGGAAGCTGAGAGATCCATTATTCTCTGTCCTTTAATGGGTAAACAATTCTTTCACATAAAAGATAGGTTTGAACAAGGTTTGGGTTGGTAGAACTGCATCAGCAGAAATGAAACACACACCTTTAATCCCAGCATTCAGGAAGCTGAGGCAGGTGGATCTCCCTGAGTTTGAGGCCAGCCTGGTCCACAGAGCAAGTTCCAGCCAGGGCTACACAGAGAAACCTTGTCTCAAAACAACAAAAACCAAAAACAAAACAAAATGAAGCACTGCATGCTGGTGATCTGAGGGACCCTTTTGAACTTCTTTTCTTGGTGTTATGTGTGATGTGTATGTATGTGTACATGCTTGTTCACACATTACACAGGTACAAATGCATGTGTAAAGGCCAGCGGAAGATGTTGGTACCTTCCTTGAGTACTCTTCTACTTTACTCCGCCAGAGCTCCCAGACTTAGCTAGTTTAGATAGGCAGCTTGCCCTGGGGGATATTCTGTATACCTGAGTAGGGTTACAGGTGGATCACCATACTGGATGGCTTTTAATGTAGCTGCTGGAGATCCAGACTCCAGTCCCTGTGCTTGTATGACAAGTAACTGTTTTATCCAACGAGACATCTTCCCAGTCCGGGTCTAGTTTCAGCTGGCCTCAACTCTGTGATCCTCCTGCCTCCACCTAGTATTGTTATTGATATTGTTATTGACTACCGAAGCTGGCATAGACTTACTTTCTAGGCTCAAAGAGGCCCTGCAGGCTGCTGTAGATGCGCTGTGACCATCGCACAGAGAGGGGCGAGAGCCCTTTCTTTATTTTTATATTTTACTTATTTATGTTTTTTTGAGACAGGGTCTCGGGTTTCAAGCTATGTAGACCAGGTTAGCCTCAAACTCATAGTATCCACTTCCTCCTCCAGTATCCAGTATCCAGCTTCTATCTCCCAAAATACTGGGAATAACAATGTCCACCACTGTGCCTGGCAACAGCTCCTGTCCCCTTTTCAGGACAGGGTCTGTCTGTGCTACTGTATTAGAACTCACTCTGTAGACCAGGAATACACAGAGACCTGCCTGCTTCTTCCTCCTGACTGCTGGAATTAAAGGTGTGCACTATCACATGGATGTGGGGCCTTAAAAGCTAAATGCCATAGATTGCTAGGTGTCAGGTGGTAGGTTTCTGAGAGACAGGTTGAATTAAGCCAGAGCTTATAAAACAGCAGCAGAACATTCAGAACCCACCATGGCCTTCATTAATGACCAGCAGGTAGCCCCTTACCTGTCCAGCTTCAGAAAAAGGCCAGCAGACTGGCTGGACCAGAGGCTGTCCTGGTGGACACACCTTGGGAGACGAGGTCAAGATGGCAGCCTGCCCACACAGACTTCTAGGAAACAACCTGGGACTGTCTACAAGTCCCCAAGATACAGAAACTGCAAAGGGTCCTAGAGCTGGTGGTAGGGCCTGAGAATAAAGCATTTTCTCCTTAGAAAATAGCATTAGAACATCCAGAAAGGGGCTGGAGAGATGGCTCAGTGGTTAAGAGTACTGACCAATCTTCCAGAGGACCGGGGTTCAATTCCCAGCACCCACATGGCAGCTCTCAACTGTCCGTATTTCTAGTTCCAGGCAAACACCAAGGCAAATAAATACATAAATAAATAAATAAAGTTTAAAAAAAAAAGTGCTCCTTGGAAAAAAAAGAACATCCAGAAAACCACTGTGGTCTTCATTAATGACCAGCAGGTAGGCTCTTCCCTGTCCAGCAGAAAAAGTTTAGTCACCTCATGGGACCAGAAGCTGTCTCAACACGGGCTTGCAGGAGGGGAGGTGAGGAGGAAGTGGATACTTGGGCAATCCTTTCTGGGTTGCATGTCTATCTAACTCTGCCACAGCCACACAGCTTGGCTCTGAGGGTCATGGTGACTGTGTATCTCAGCTAGGACTCCAAAGCTAGATCAGGTGGTAGTACTGAGATGTCCCTAAAGTCAGAAAAACACTGACATTTTTGGGACCCACTGGGTCTGACTCTGCTTTGTGTCCATCCAGTGTGGGGACGGGAAGAGAGTCTTCTGCCCATAGCTCCTCCTGCCAGCTCCACACCTGCTTCTGGTGAGTGCTCCTGGGCTGCCCAAGGAGTTGACTTGTGCTTGGCATGGGGACAGACACTTGGCCCTGTGTTTGCTCAGGAAGAGTAGGCTGAGGTGGGGGAAAGGGCAGAACATGCCAAGTACCAGGTCGGGAGAAAGTAGTGTAGGGTGTGCGGAGGAGGGGGTTAGGGCTCATAGTGGGATACTGCCCAACAGTAGCCTTGATGCTGGGAGAGAACAGAGGATAAGTGGCCTTTATGAAAGGGGCCAAAGTCAGAACATTCAGCCTCCTTTCTTAGTAACAGGAGGCCTTCCAACAGCCATGGTGGTGTATGCTCCAATCCTGGTATGGAGGCTGGAGGCTACAAGTTCAAAGCTAGCCTGAGATACTATAAGACTGTCTCAAAACAATCTCTAGTATTATACTTGCAGAACAAAGTAGGAGACTTTGGGGCTGGAGAGATAATCAGTAGTTAAGAGCGCTCACTGCTTTTCTAGGGGACCTGAGTTCAGTTGCCAGCATCCATATCAGGTGGCTCACAATTGCCTGTAATTCCAGCTTCTGGAAACCCAATGCCTTTGGCCCTTGGGGGCATCATATATATACCCCTCACAGACACTTAAAAATAGTAAAAAACAAAATAGGACACCTTCCAACTTTCCAGACAAAACAAAAGGTTATATACATTTTCATACTTGTTGAATTATTCTAGCTTTCTCTCATTTGCTTCCCACCTCTAAACCTTTCTGGCTACATGTATCCTGGCTGCTAAAGGTCACAAGTCTCAAATGCTGATCATGGGTGAAGCAAGAGGAACTTTTCTTCTGACAGTCCTGCCAGGGCCAGATCCACAGTGTCTGGTCACAGGAGAAAAGAATTCTCAAAAGACTAGGGGCCACATAGCTGCCTCCCGAGGCCTGACTTCCTGGAAGGTCACCTAGGAACAGCTGAGAGCCTTTCTAGCTGGCTCTTCTAGTACCAGGCTTGCACGGGGGCCCAGATCCAGCTTTGCAGGCGGGCGGGCGGCTCTTACTGGCTGAGGTGCAGTCCCATTTCCTGGAGGGCTTGCTCTTGTTCCTCACAGACCTTCTGTAATTCCGCCTTCTCCTCTTGGAGCTCCCGTAGCTCCTGAAATAGACAAGTCACACGTCACACACAACTACATCTTCCTTTTTGAAAAGTTTTGTAACCAGTGTGGTCAGGAGATGAGAATGTCTTGCAAAAGCAAAGAATAGTTTTGTTGCATGAGTATCATCCAAGAGAGGTTTCTCTTGTGGATAACTTTATAGCAGCTACAGGCAGATGATATAGTGAGCTTGAGACCAGCGTGGGCTATAGGAGACCCTCTCAAACAACTACAAGTGTTTCTAAACTGGATATAAGGACATAGGACAGGGATGAGATACATTCAGACCAAGAACAGTTACCTGGGTTAGACATGGTGGCAAACACTTATAATCCCAGGCAGAGGCAGGCAGATTTCTGAGTTTGCTTCCACCCCCCAGATCAGTTACTCTGTACTTGTTCCTGGTATGTACATTTCACACCTTTAATCCCAGTACTTAGAACAGAGGCAGGTGGATCTCTGTGAGTTCCAGGCCAGCCTGGTCTACATAGTGAGACCTTGTCTATTCTATATAGTCTCTGTCTTAAGAAAGAGAAACAAAAACAGTTACCCCAGTGGACAACTAAAGCTCTGCTTGTCTGCTAAGGGCTGGATACAGTGGTGCATGTGTGTGACCTGAGGATACAGTGGTGCATGTGTGTGGCCTGAGGGCTGGATACAGTGGTGCATGTGTGTGACCTGAGCTCTTGGGAGGTGGAGACAGCAGTAGAAGCCCAATGTTCTCCCCTACTACTCACCAAGTTTAGGATCAGCCTGGGCTACAAGTGACCCTATCATAAAACAAAACACAGATTACAGTATCTGGAAAGTATACAGACCAACTTTTTAAAGGCTTGCTTCAAAAGTGGCTTTAACTTTTCTTTTTACATTAATTTATTTGTGCGAGAGCATGGTTATGGGCACACACATGTTGAGGTCAGAGAGCTGCCTTAGGGGTCTGTTCTCTCTCTTTAACCACGTGGGTTTCAGGGATTGAACCTAGGCCCAGAGACAAGCTCCTTCATCTTCTCGACCATCCCTGGGCTCTAAAGTCTTTCATTTTATTTATTTATTTGTTTTGGTTTTTCAGTGTAGCAGTGGCTGTTCTGGAACTCCATTTGTAGACTAGGCTGACCTTGAACTCCTCTGTCTCCCAAGTGCTGAGGTTAAAGGTGTGTGCTGATACCACCCTGCCCTAAAGTCTATTTCAAAACATCTTTGGAGAAAAAGAAGAAAGTCTTTGGGCAGGGGAGATGGTTCAGTGAGTTAAGACACTTTTCACCAAGTCTGACAACTTGATTTGACTTCTAAGATCCACACAGTGGAAGAAGAAAACAGACACTTGAAAGCTGTCCTCCACACATGCACACACAGTAAATACATTTAATAAAGAATTTCTAAAGACCTTTAAAAAAACCTCAATTGCTTTGTTTGGCTAGCTCTGGAATCCTTTTCTTCACCAAACCAAACTTGTCTACTTCAAGGTCTCTAAAAAAATGAAAGGGTTGGGCATGGTGGCACACACCTTTAATCCCAACATCTGGGACGGAGGGACGGGCTGATCTCTGGGAGTTCAAAGTTCAGTCTACTCTCCATAATCTCTGACCAGCCAGGCAAACGGTAAGAGCCTGTCTCAAAACAAAAAGATGGTGGGTACTCCTGGGCTGCTGAGCGAGACAGTGTGGATGGAGCTCTGCCCTCTCCTTTGCTGATGGCATCATCAAGCCCTGATGTATGGTATAGGATATTGGTTTACAGTTTGAAGATGTGTCTTTGCCAAGGCGCCTTCTGATTGTTTTAATAAAGAGCTGAAGAACCAATATCAAGGCAGGTTGGTGGACTGACTTCTGGGGACAGAGAGTACTCAGGGAAGCAGAAAGGCTGAGTTGCCAGCCAAACACAGGGAGGAAACAGGAGGTGCAGGATGGAAGAGAGGTAAAGCCGCATAGCAGGACACAGATTAATATAAATGGGTTAATTTAAGTTATAAGAGCTAGTTGAGGCAAATCTAAGCTAAAGGCCAAGCTTTCATAATTAATAATTTTCTGCGTCATTATTTGTGAGCTGGCGACCAATGAAAAGGCTCGTTACAGTGTGTACAGTTCAAATGCAGACTGCAGTATTTGGAGGTGGGCATGTTCAATGACTGGCATTTTCCTTCATGCCCAGTTTTCTTCCCTCCCCTCCCCTCTCTGAGACTGGCCTGGCTCTTGAACCCCTTCCTTCCCTGAAGTCTTTCCAAGTGATCCAGAGCCTCTGTGCCCATGGACAGTGGCACCCATTACTACCCTGACAGCTGCCTTGTTCTAGGGTGTTCTAGGGTAGTGCATATCCTGCTTTGTTGTCCAAGTGGGGTCAGGAGGTCTGGGAGCCTGGTGCTCAGGAGCATGGAGGCATCCAGGCAATCAGCCCAGCAGACTGCTGCCAGCTGAATTTCCTGAGAGGTCTGCTTCTACAAGAATGTCACTAGGTCAACACCCACATCTCTTGCTCACAGAATCCAGGACATTCCTGAAAGTGACACTGGGAACTGAAGTGGTACCAGAGGAAACGAGCACAGGATGATTAGAGGCTCTGGTTCTGTCTGCCTCCTACCATGACTTGAGCTTTGGGAAGAATGGCCGGCCAACCTCTGGGGAGGTCATGCCTGTGGGCTTTTGCTGAGAATACTGACTTGTTCTTCATAGTTTCTTCAGACAGGAGCCGAGAAGCAGCTCTCTACACAGCAGCTGGTCTTCAGATCCTGTGAGCCCCCACCCTCATGGGCTCCCAGGCCTCTCTATCTGGCCCTCCCTGCTCCCTGCAGAGGCCTTTTGTGTCACTCTTAGTCATTGGGCTGACTCCATGGCAGACCGCTGGACCCCGCAACTCCTCTGAGGACAAATGTCCTGTGGGGTAGGAACAGTGCTCCGGACCCCAGCTGTGTGGGGTGGCTCTGGAGACGGCGCCCACAGCACTGCCTGCCCACGCTGGCGGCTTACCTTCTTTAGCCCCTCCACTTGCTGCAGCTCTGTCTGAAGCAGACAGGAGGTGTCTCTCTCACGCTGCAATTCTCTCTGGAGAGCTTGTCTTTGTTCTTTTTCTGATTTCAGTTCTTTTTCTAGGCCTGAGCTGTTGTGTCCCCCAAAATAAAGTAGGGTTAGTTTTAGTAGGAGATTTCCATGGAAGACCCACAATCTACCATACAGGAGAGGGGAACCACCTGAATGGCCACGGGGACATCAAAACCCTTACATGAGTAAAACCAGGCCTCCTCCTGTGGGGAGCCCTATGCTCCCCAAAAGACTCGGAGCTGCCAGGTGCGCCCTTGGCTGTTATACATACAAGAAGAAAACACCGAGGACTATGGGAGGACCCAAGCTGCAAGAAAGTTCAGAATCTGCTTGGCTTTTTACATCCCATACCAGAAGACAGGAAGTGGGGAGACAGTGACCAAGGTCAGGGCTGAGCTTGGCTGGATGCTCACTTATCTTTCACCAGCGAAGGATGCTGGGGACACAGTTGGCCCCTGGAGCCAGCCTGCTCAGTTTGTGTTTTACTCAGCATACACACTCATGCTGACCTAGCCTTGCAGGGGGATCTCAGGTGGGAGACTGGCTAGCTTCTACTCTTCTTGGAGACAAGAAGAGCAGGAAGCCACCTCCTCCTCCTCTCTGCAGGTGTCCGGCTGGCTTCTTGCTCCTTACCATTGGTCATGCAGCTGAGACAGCTGCAGCTGCAGGGCACTGACCCTGCTGCTGAGTTCCTGCTGCAGTTTGTGGCTTCGGTCCTCGGCTCCCTGCCTGGCCCTTTCTGCCTGTTGTAACCTGGAGGCAAGGCAAGCAGACAAGTTGGGTCTTTGTAAGGACAGGCTCACTTTTGGCTTGAGTTCCCTGCGGGTTCCCTCCCTCCCTCCCCCTCTTGTTTTTTCTGAGATAGGGTCCTGCTCTGTAGCTTAGGTAGTTCTTCCCACCATAGCCGTAGTGTGTCCTCACACAGGCGTCCCCCACACAAACAGCTTGTCACCTGAACAGGGATTTTCATGATGGTGTTGGCTCCATCTTTTTTCTCTAATTTAAAATTCCTGAGGCAGGGTTTCTCTTAGTATTTCTGGCTGTCCTGGAACTCAGGCCAGGCTGGCTTTGACCTCAGAGATCAGCCTGCTTCTGCGATCTAAGTGCAGGATCAAGGGTATGTGCCACCATAGCCCAGCCAGTCACTCCATCTTCTCATGTGCTTATCTGCCACCCACATATCCTGCTTGCTGAAGCGCATGCTCAAGTCTTGGCCTATCTTTACTTTTTGAGACTAGATCTTGTTACCTTGAAATTAGCTATGGCCCCTGGGTATGTGTGGCATGTGTGCCACGGCTCGCTTGCTCGCTCGCTCGCTCGCGTATGTGAAGGTTAGAGGACAGCCTGGGGTACCAGCCCTACCCTCTTCACCTTGCCTGAGCGCACACAGGACATGCTGCTCCACGAGCTTCCCCGGTCTTTGCTGTCTTTGCCACAGGCACTCCATTGTTAAGGGCCTGTGCAACTTGGCTATGTGGGTTCTGGGGATTTGAATTCCAGTCCTCAACCTCTCCCGTGGCAAGCACTGTTAACCACAGAGTCGTCCCCACAGCTTCATCTGTTTTTAGTTCAACTATTTGGCTTGTTGTTGAGAGTTCTTTATATAGTCTAATACAGGCTTGTTGTCAGATATCTGCAAATTTCCTCTAAATTCATAAATACCCTTTTAATTCTGTTAACTATTTTCATAGAATGAAAGTTTAAAGTATTATTATATTGCTATTATTACTATTATTATTATTATGATTTTCTTTTGGCTTTTTGAGACAGGGTTTCTTTATGTAGCCCTGGCTACCCTGGAACTCACTCTGTACACCAGGCTGGCCTTGAACTCAAGAGATCTTCCAGTCTCTGTCTCCCAAGTGTGGGATTAAAGGCCAGTGACACTTTGCCTAGTAAGTTTAGAATTTTGATACAATCTAATTCACCAAGTTTTTCTCTTAAAGGTTGTGGTTGTTAGAAAAGGAATAGTTGGGGGCTGGAGAGATGGCTCAGTGGTTAAGAGCACTGACTGTTTTTCCAGAGGTCCTGAGTTCAATTCTCAGCATCTACATGGTGGCTCACAAGTATCCAGTTCCAAAGGCTGAGAGGACATTCTGATGCAGTGGTCAAAGCCTCCTGACTGAACAGCACTTAGGCCAGGCTGGTTGGTACACCCAGCCTTTTTCTTAGACAGAGGGTAGACCAAAGAAGAACAGTCTCCTCAATTTCTCTATGCTTGTTTCTAGATCCAAGAATGCCCATAACCTTCTAGAAATGTCCTGTCTACCAAGGAAGTAATCACCTTTCTTCCATTTGTTTCATGCTGGACATCACTTGATTGGTCTTTCCTTCAAAAGATGCAATGGCTTCATTCTTCTGCTGTAAACTGTTCTCTGCATTCTATGAAAGCAAGGAGAGGGTCCATAAGCTGCCTCCGTATCTCTGCATTACAAACAGGCCTCACTGTTAATACAGACTTTGCAACACTCTCAAGAGTATTTATTTCATTAATTGCTTTTCTTCCCTAGAGCCCTGGAAGACAAACCCGGTCAAAGTTCTCTGGCAGTGGACAAAGAGCAAACAGGCCGGCACTAGGGTCTGCTGGCTGCAGCTGGTGTGGATGAGGCTCCCTCGTGGCCTCATGGCACTGACCCCTTGAAGGGCTCTCAAGGGAGGCACTGCCTGCTTCAGTTTCCTATCGGGACGGGGCTCAGAAGAGAAGAGGCACTCTGAGGCAGGGCCGCTCCACAGCCAAGGCTGTGAGACTCACTCCGTCCCCATTTTAATCAGAAAAGCAGGAGGTAACACTCTAGTCACAAGAGCCACAGTGTAAGACCACAGCCCCATGGCACTCACTGCAGTGAAATGAAGCCACATCACGACTCACACATGAAGATAGGCAACTGAAATACACACCCCAGCTCTAAGATGCCGAAATGGGGAAATGTGCTTCTCTGCTGTTGAAATACTTTTGTCAAGATTTAAGGGACACAAAACTGTTTTCTTTTTGGGGTGCTGAAGATTAGACAAGTATTCTGTCCCCAGCTGTCTGTACCCTCAGGTTCTCTCCCACCTTGTGTGTTTGAGAGAGGGTCTTACTATGTGGCCGAGGCTGGCCTTGACTAGTTTTCGATCCCCTTGTGCCATCCTCAGGAATGCTGGGATTGAGTGATGAATCACAGGTATGCACTTTTTTTTTTTTTTTTTTTTTTCAATGGTGGGGAGGGAACTCAGGGCTTCTTGCATACCAGGCAAGTTCTCTACTACTTTGCTCGCTTGTGTTAATTTTTAACTTTAAAAAAATTCTATGAAAGCATGTGTGGTGGCACATACCTTTCCCAGCATTTGGGAAGCAGAGGTAGGCAGATTTCTGAGTTTTAAGTCAGCCTGGTCAGATTCCAGGACAGTCAGGGCTACATAGAGAGAACCTGTCTCAAAAAGAAACAAATTCCAACAAAACAACAATAAAACCTTCAAACGAAAAATTCTATGATCTAAAAGAAAGTGAATGAGCTAGAGAGGAAATGCAGAGACGGTTGAGCATAATAAAGGCAAAGGGATTACTTTGTTAATGACATTCTGACATCAGTGTGTGGGTGGTTCCCACACATCAACCTTGATGCCCCTGGGTATTCTTTAGTTCAGTAGATCTTGTTAGCATCTAGCAGAGTTAGTGCAGATACCACAGGTCAACACAGGCCACAAGACTGAACACCCACTCTCCCTCAGTGGCAGTCCCATAGTCACCCCCTGCCTATTATTGCATTTTAATCAACATCGAGGTGGAAATGCAGACAGAAAATGGCTGAGACAGGAGTGCTGCTCTCAAGCAAAGGCTGCACACATGGGTTTGGCTTCATCAAAGCTGATGTGACAAGCTGGAAAGCTTGTGGTCCTTGCCAGCGGCTATGCAAAGCAGTCAGTGAAACTCCGTTACCCAAACTTGGAAGACAGTTTATGCCAATACTGCCGCCTCTCCAGGAGAATCAGAACACTAGCAGCAAGATTAAAGACACAGAGGACAGCCTATGCTGGAGAGGATGCGGAGCAAGGGGAACACTCCTCCATTGTTGGTGGGAGTGTAAGCTTGTTCAGCCACTCTGGAATGCAGTATGGTGAGAATCAATCTCCCCAAGGACCCAGCAATACCACTTCTGGGTCCTAAAGATGCACAGTCGGACTCAAATGGCACTAGCTCAACTATGTTCATAGCAACATTATTCATAATAGCAAGAACCTGGAAACAACCTAGATGTCCCTCAACTGAGGAATGGATTAACAAACTGTGGTACATCTACACAATAGAGTACTACTCAGCAGTAAGAAAAAAATGATATCCTAAAATTTGCAGGCAAATGGATGGATTTGGAGAATATCCTCCTGAGCGAGGTATCACAGACCCAGAAAGATAAGCAGGGGATGTACTAACTCATTAGTGGACTCTAAACAAAAACAAAACAAAGCAAAACAAAAATCAAAGCATGCCCAAGCTGCAAACACAAACACTGAACAACTTGGGATCAGAAACACCTTGGACTGATACCTTGGATCCCACTCCCCCTAGAGGAACACCTGACTCAGTCTTGAGGGAGTGGGGAGAAAACTGGATCTGCCAGGAGTGGAGACTGAACTAAGTAATATTGGGACCTTGGGACCATGGGACTGCCTGTCCATGAGGGGCATGGGGAGATGTAGAGAAGAGAGAATGACCTGATGTGGTGGGATGGGGAAGGGACCTTGAATAAGGATATACAAGGATAGAGACTGTGACTTCTTTATTCATAATAATAAAAAAAGAAAAAGAAAAAAAAAAAAGAATACTAGCAGCTATCAGTGGTCCTTGCTGTTTGAGAATGTTCTGGAAGATGAGAGTCCAGAGGAAGAGGCTGGAGGAGCCAACTGCTCTGGACCATTTAACATGTAAGACTGAACACTAGGCTGGGCATAGTGACACATACCTGTAATCCCAGCACTTGGAAGGCAGAGGCAAGCCTGGTCTACATAGGGAGTTCCAGGACATCCAGGTATAAATAATGAGACCCTATCTCAAGAAACAACAAAACAAAACAAAAGACTAAACACTGGGCCATAAAGGTCCTGCAAATCAGCTCGTGCAGGCTAGAGGTTGGATCAGTGGTCAGTGCTTAACTAGCATGCATGCAGCCTCATTTAGTGGAAATCATACCCAAGACTATTCTATATAAGTCTAGGACTTTGGATGATCCATCATTAATAAAACAGGGACACAGACACACATCCAGACTCAGACTCTGATATAGTCATGCAAAGCAGTGAGAGGTAGAGGTGCATTCACTGAACTTGGGTCCCTGACAAACACACAGCAGGCAAAAAAGAGAGCAGAGCTAGTGATAAAGGTAACAGTACTGCTGAAGAGACGAGAGTCTGCCATGAAAAATACTTGGGACTACAAACACCAAGCTGGCAAACTGACACCAGCAGGGGCTAGCCACCAAAGCTGGCTATCTTCTAGAACACCCTGCCCCAACTCCTTCAGGATATGGCCAAGGATGGTGGTGGCTCTTGGGTGACACAAAAGTCCTTGCAGAAGGCAGAAACAAAGCCCACTGTTAGGGGCTATGGTCTTGGCAGTTCCTACTCAGTTGTCTATTTTCCAAGTTGGTGTCCTATACTTGTTTTCTCTAGCCCAACATCACAGGCTGTGATAGGTCAATGTGAGAGGGGCAGCTGGAGAACTCCTGGCCATCATCAGGGGCTGTGGCCTTTGAGGAGGATGCAGGGTCTACATAGACCTTCCCAGCAGCAAACCTGGGATAACTGTAGACAGACAATTATGTGTCCACCAACAAATATTCTCTCTTTTATCTGGCTGCAACCCAGAAAAGATGGAGCTCCCAGGGCCCTGTAGCAATGATGATCAGCCTTTCCCCACAAAGCTGACCAGAGGCAAGATGCACCTCTATCTCACTCTGAGCTAAGAAGTGTCTGTCTGGCTCTTGGCTCTTTTACCTCTTCCCACTCAGGCAGGATCAGTGCCTTGCAAAGCTGTGGCCCCTCTGCCTGGGTCTCTGAGAGCAGGCCTGCTCCATCGCTTACCATGTTACAGATATACTTCCATGCTTCAAAGGCATTATAACAGATGATTAGAGCAGTTTCCCTAACATGCGCTATTACGTCTCTATATGGGCCAAAGCCTGAAACAATAACACAAAAAGCAAAAACTTAAAAGAGCTGGTTTGACAAGAAGTCCCGTCACCCACATTAGGAGGCTCACAAATGCTCTAAGCAATCTGATGCGTCTGGCTTCCTCAGGTACTTGTGCATAAGTGTGCACATACTTACAAAGTCATAAATTTTCACACATAAATAAAAATAAGCCTTTAAAAATAAATAATATGCAGCAGGCATGGTAGTACATGCCTTTAATCCCAGCATTCAGAAGGCAGAGAAAGGCTGAACTCTGACTTTGAGGTTAGCCTGGTCTATGTAGTGAGTTCGAGGCCAACCAGGGCTACACAACACACTAAGACCCTGTCTCAAGCATAAAACCCAAACACTGCCATAACACGTGGACTGAGGATCAGGCTTATCTGCATATTTGGCAGGAAGAAAGACAGCACCTAAAGGCAGTGCCAGAGGCACTGATGCAGATGTGAGGCTAGGTCTCACCTGAACTTTGTGAAACATCTGTAAGTTAATTGCTTTGACTTCCTCCAGCTGCTGGCGGAGGGCAACCAGTGTGTCCTGCTTCTCGTGAGTGTCCTTCTCCAGTAACTTCATGGCGATCTCCATCTCGGTCTTCATTCCAATCTGTAGCTCCAGCTCCTTCTCAAGCTCCTTTAAAGACATGACGAGGACACTCCACTGAGGAGGAGACAGAGGCCTGAGGTGGGAGTCACAGGGCAGAGGCCTGAGGTGGGAGTCACAGGGCAGAGACCTGAGGTGGGAGTCACAGGGCAGAGACCTGAGGTGGGAGTCACAGGGCAGAGGCCTGAGGTGGGAGTCACAGGGCAGAGGCCTGAGGTGGGAGTCACAGGGCAGAGGCCTGAGGTGGGAGTCACAGGGCAGAG
>PVIH01025980.1:0-19610 GCA_004025045.1 Sigmodon hispidus | reverse complement strand
GCATCCATGCTGTTTTAGCGTCTGTATAACTTCTGACCAAGCCCTTCTAGCTTTCATCGTTTCCATTGAATAGTCAGGCGTTATTCTGATGGGTCTGCCTTTATATGTGAGTTGGCCCTTTTCTTTTGCAGCTCTTAAAATTTTTTCTTTGTTCTGTATGTTTTGTGGCTTGATTATAATGTGGCACGCTGACTTTTTTGGGGGATCATATCTATTTGGTGTTCTGTAAGCTTCTTGTATCTTTATAGGCATTTCCTTCTTCAGGTTAGGAAAGTTTTCTTCTATGATTTTATTGAAAACCATATCTGTGCCTTTGAGCTGGTATTCTTCTCCTTCTTCTATTCCTATTATTCTCAAATTAGGTCTTTTCATGGTGTCCCAGATTTCCTGAACATTTTGAGTTATGGCGTTTTTAGTTTTACTATTTTCTTTGACTGATATATCTATTTGAGCTACTGAGTCTTCCATTTCAGAGATTCTATCTTCCATCTCTTGAACTCTGTTTGTTATGCTTGTATCTGTGGTTCCAGCTTTTTTCTTCAAGTTTTCTATTTCCATCTTTGCTTCATTTTGTGCCTTTTTTATTGCTTCTATTTCAGTTTTTATTTCAACTTTTATTTCAGCTTTTAGTTCCTGGCATGTTTCTTTCATAGATTTGTTCATCTCTTCCAATTTTTTGTTTGTATTTTCTTCTATTTCTTTAAGGCTTTTTTTCATATCTTCTTTTAGAGCTTCGATGATCATCAAAAAGGAGTTTTTGGTGTTGCTTCCTTCTGTTTCCTCTTCATTGCTCAGTTCAGGTCTTGTATTTGTAAGATCGCCACTCTCTTTTGGAGTTACCATGTTGTTCTTTGTATTATTATGTAATTTTTTGTACTGACGTTTGCCCATGGCTTCAGTGGTTCACGATTAGATGGGTCCTGGTCAGTTGTGGCACTCAGGTTTGTGTGCCTCCTGTCACTTCTCTGGTCAGGGTCTGATTCTGTCTTTCAGAGACCCCTGTAGTTGTTGGTTTGCTCAGTTCGAGGTCGTGGTGGGTAGCTGTACAAATTCCCTCAGCAGGAGCTGTGGGTGTGGTGGTGACAGGCAGAGTTTACCTGCCCCTGCTCCAGAGTGTGCTGGGACTCTGCAGACAGCACTTGGTCCCGGGAGCGGAACCTGAAGCTATGAAAGCTCAACTCTCCCTCCCAGGCTGGGATATAGGCGCTGAGGCCCGGTGACCCCTCCTCACCTCTGGGTGGGGTCTGAATCTGCCCTTCAGAGACCCCTGTAGTTGGTTCACTCAGTTCGAGGTCATGGTGGGGAGCCGTGCAAATTCCCTCAGCAGGAGCTGTGGGTGTGGTCAGGGACAGAGTTTACTTGCCCCTGCTCCAGAGTGCGCTGGGACTCTGCAGACAGCACTTGGTCCCGGGAGAGGAACCGGAAGCAATGACTATTTTCTCAATTGTTCCTTTCTCTGTGCCAAACAATTCAGGTAATTTCATCATTGAAGGTATATAGAGAGCCAGGCTAGTTCCAGGCCAACCTGAACTATATAATGAGACCTATGCCCAAGAACTGTATGGAGAATGTAACAGTCAGGAAGCTAAAAGACAAGTGTCATATCACAGAACTTATCGGAGGAAGATGTGTTTGTTAAACCTATATCAAATATCAAGGCCCTGAAGCTTAACCATTCATATTGCTCAGCTTGTCCTGAATTGGGGCATATAATTTGTTATGAAACAACATAATTCTGAATAACACAATCATAGCAAGTAAGGTAAGTAAGTGAGTAAGTAGCCTTACCCTTGTTGATACAACTTCTAGGGCTAAGTCTGTGGCTGGCTTTGTCCTCTGTTTTTCAGGCAATTTTTATTTGATACACAAAATATCACTGCAATTATCATTTCTTTGGATTCTTTTAGCCAAGAAATAATGTAATCAAAGCACTAACAATGCTAGTAGTTTTTAAGGTTTACTTCTGGCACCCCAGCAATGATGGAAGAAGCCACCTCTAGGTATCTGAAGTGAGTGGCTAGTTGCCACTGCAAGTCATGGCATGACTTGCTTCTCATGCTTGTATTTTCCAGTTTTCTGACTCCTCAATCACACCAGGGTTGGTATTACTTTTCACTCTCATATAAAAGCTTTCCTCTAGGGTCTGTGGGATGGCTCAGTGGGTAGAGATGATTGCTGCAAAAGCTTGACAGCGTGAGTTTGATCCCAGAAACTTAGGGAAAATGTGGACATAAAGAACTAGCCTCATAAAATGATCAAACAGGGTCTTGTGCTCTAAATAGCTTTATCATTGAGCCATATGTCTAGCATTAACAAACATAAATTTGTATGAACACATTTATTTAGGCTGTAGATAAAAAAATTGTCTCATGTTAACAGTGGTTATACAGTTTAGATTTGAAAACTGAATGTATTTTGGCTGTTTGAAACTTAATGTCTTTGCTGTACAAAGATTTGTACAGAAGATCTACTTAGAACTGACATAAAATGATGCCTCTAAGTGCACATTGTTTTGCGGGGGAGGAGGGTGTATTTCTCCTGAGACAGGGTTTCTCTGTGTAGCTTTGGAACCTGTCCTGGAACCCACTCTGTAGACCAGGCTGGCCTCAAACTCACAGAGATCCCCTCTCCCTGCGTCCTGAGTGCTGGGATTAAAGGTTTATGCCACTATCACCCAGCTACACAATTTTGTAAAACTAAATAATATACAAAGGAAGTTTGAGATTCTCTGAGTTTCAAAATTCTTCCTGGGAATCTTAGGAATGGATATGACTGTTGATTAGTGGTTTTCTGGAACTTTCCTACTTATTTCTTACCTCTTCTTTTTGAAGCTATTCTTCTTAATTGAGAGGAAACTCATTTAATGGTAACTATCTCTACAGTGGAGGTTTGGAGTCAGGTTGCAGCTTAGTTCCATTTTCAGAGGACTTGACAATATCCTGCTTTTCTTAATTGCTTGTATTTGGTTAGCTTGCAATTTGCTGTTGCTATTTTAACTGTTCCCAGAAAACCATTAGGGGATTTTTACCTAGAGTGTGTCTATGAATATTCATAGGCAGCTAGCCTATGTATTGGAAACCACACCCACATCTTTGCAGCATCTGCAGCATGAATCAGACTTTCCTGTGGGACTCACAAGGCTACACAAAGACTTGATAGCAGCAGCCTGCAGAATGCACCAACACTCTACTCTGCAGTATTGATTATGTTTTAATATAAAAAGCCTGGATGATTTACTTTTATGTATGTGATGAAAATATTTTTAAGCTCCCCTTATCTGTTTGGAATGATTCAGCTATCACAACAGACTTGCAGAATTAAAGCTATCATTTTCTAAAATCAAGGACTATCAGGTAACACCCCCCCCAATCTGTTTCTGTAGTATTCTGGAACATAAGCAACCTTTTTTGTCTTACACCGAATAGTTACAGAGCAACAGCTCAGTGTAGACAGAAATGAAAGAATGATGGTTCATAAGGAGCATCTGAATGAGAGCATCATTTTGAGTTTGAATATGATGTATGACTACAGAGGCATATGCATGCATGTCAATATATGGGTAAACATTGGCGACTTGCCTCGAATCATAGCTAGCTAGCTAGATTCAAATATGTTTTGTTCATATGCCTCTTAATGTCTGTCTTTTTTTGTGTGTGCAATACAGGCCAAAGGGGCCTTTCTGCTCCTAGAGAGTCCTCCAAACAATTTTTGTGTCTATTATTGGAACCTAATTTCCCATGCCCTGCTTTTTTTAATCTTATAAATATTGTCTTTTAATTGAATGGAATAAGGTAAAATTACTTTTTGAGAACACTCTTTCTCCTTATGCCAAGCCAATAGAGTCACAGAAAAAATCACATGAATCCTAAACTTCTACAACATTAAACTTCAAAATCCTTTTTTTGGAATATTTCTCTAATTCCCCACAAAGGTTCTCTCAGATTTCCCTTTCTTTCTACTCTTGCACCTATTTATTTCTAATTCTTCTATTATTATAATCTTGTGTGTGTGTGTCTGTGTGTGTGTGTCTGTGTGTTGGTGCATGCCTGCCATGGTATGTCAGTGGAAGTCAGAGAAAAGCTTGTGGGAATTCTTCCTCTTCTTCTACTGTATTGGTCTTGGAAATCAAACTCAGATTCTTGGGCTCAGCTTTAGGAACATTTTCCAGCTGAGCCATCTTGTGGGTCCATCTATTATTTTAAAAACAAAAGCAAGCAAGCAAACAAAACCCTTTCAATTAGTTTTTTTCTCATTTGCGGAATAATTTAGCAAATTTGTATAACCAAAATTAGATTATCTGTATTTAGTGTGTTCTCATTAACTTAATTCATTTCCCCTTAGAAATAGTTAGGGGTCACATAGTATAAAACCCATTTTTCCTTAATAGATCCACAGTGCTATTTCCCAGGCACCTCAGACCAGCCTTTGATAATGTTCTTGCAGAGTGTACTATCCATACTTTCTTTTCTTCTCCAGTGATTCAAACTCTTGTTGTTTTTTGTTTTTTACAAAGATTAAGAATTCCTGTTTCAATAGCTACCTCCTTCTATGCTATAAACCCCCACACAGATCTGAACATGAGCCTTGCAAGTTCCTCACCACATTCAAAGCCATTCACTGCATGCCTCTCTTCCAGGAAATATACATTAATATTAAAATTACTACTATAGTTTCAAATATATGAGAACCATTATTAAATCTTCCCAGCTCCATATACTTAACATAGACCTGCCAAAGAAAACATACCACTTCTAAATCTATTGTTACATTTACAGCCCTATTACCATTTCTTGAAGGTTCCCCCCCCCAATTTTCTCTCCTAGAGCTTAGAAACTACAAGATAAGTCTTTTGCCTTTGATCTGGACTTTTTGTAGCCTATTGTCTTTGAGTGATGCCAGAAAATCCACCTAAGCTATAAATCTGAATTTTGACTCCTTTGATCCTCTTTTGGAGTCAATTATGAGATCACAGCATCCTTCTTAACTTGGTCCTACCTGAAGACCAACTGTATCTATTCCCATCTCCATCCATAGGAAGTAGCTTGTGCCTCTGCTTCTCAGGGAGCTACCATGCTGTTTTGTATTTTGCCTACCTTTATTTGCTGTTATCTGTGCCTTGACAGATATTCTTCTGTCATTGATTTTTCTTGCTGGAATATACTATACTTTTATCAAAATCAAAATCTACAAAATCTCCAGCTGTGAAGACTTCCCTCAGTGACCCTTTTCTTTAGTCACTATTAACTCTTTGTATGGTGTGTCTCATAGCCTATTCTTGACCCTCAAATGACACCCTAATTACAAGCTTGCTCCTGAGTCTCCCCATGTTTCCTAGACAGGATCAAAACACTTGAGATTATTTCTTCCTGGATTAAGTTCATTATCTGAAGCAAGTGCAGTGGATGCTTATTTTTTTATTAAATAGTAGATGATTCATATTTAGTTTTTGATACTTTAAGATTAATGAACTTTTTTATATGATAAAGACAAAGTCTTTCACCAGTGTTTAGTTAACCTTTTCTGAGTCTCTTTTTGGACATAGCCTGGTTTTTGTGCACTGTCTCAGCTTATTTTGGTCCAGTTTTAGCAAGAATCCTGTTAATTAGGCTAGCCAGGACTCCATCTCTTCTACTGACTCTTTCTCTCTCCTACTCAGTCCTTCCCTGTTTTGTCTTTCCTTTGATCTTCTGTCTCTCCTCTACTGGAACATTTGAAACCCTCCAAAAGTCCTAAATAAAATCCTTAATAAGATGTCACCTAAGTGGAGATTGTTTTAGACATTTTTTTTAGAAATTCTAAATATCTTAAATCAATAAAATATATTTTTGCAACCTAAAGGAGTAACTAGTTGATCTCTTCCTGAAGATTAGCTTATTCATATGTCAAGATTTGACTGTCTATAGTCAGTGTGGTAGATGATATCTTCAAAATTATCCCAGGAGTACATTCATGTTCCACATACACACATGAAGGATTGATTGGTTTTGCCCTGAATGTAGCAATATTTATTTCTAAGTTATTAGTCAAGAGGATCCAGAGATACATACTCATAATAGCAGTGGTAGAGAAAGTAAGGATGAGAGATTTAGAAATTTGATCAAGTAATTATGAAGGGAAGAAATCTCAAGATATGTCATGTACAATGCTACATTCAATCAGAGAATAGAAGGGACACAATGGTTAATTAAAGCCAAAGTCTTTAGAAATGAGAATACATGAAGGGATAGGGCAAGGTGAGATAGGTTATGTGTCTGGTTTTCCGGTGTAGAAAGTAGTAAGAAAGAAACTAGAGAGGAGAACTAGCCATCAGATAATCTAGTATCTTGATTCTATGCCCTGGCTTTTTTTTTCTTTTGAGTGAGGCCAATAGAAAGTTTGAAGCAAAAGTGTGACACAGTTCATGCCTGAATAGGAATCATTCCAGTTTCTGTGTGAATAGTAGACTGTACAGGGGCAGAAGCAAAGAGAATAGTCAGGATGTTGTTGCATCTGTTGGGAAATTGATAGATGCAAATTTGATCATAAAGATATATGAAATGGTGAGAAAGAATTCAGGTCCCTGAGACCTGATGGATTTGAGGCTGAGTGGCAAAAGAGGAAGTCAGAATCACTCCAAGGAGTTTTGACTCAACAAGCATCAGGGACCGTAGCTTGCACTTTCTAAGCTAGGAGTTGGATAGGTATTGAAAGATTTATAAGGAGCATGGCCTCTCAGAAGAATCCAATTCATTGTCTTCTTGCCAAGATAGCAGCAGCTCAGAACTGCTGTGCTTTACAGTGGGTTATGTGATTAGACAGTTGGGCACTGCAATGCAACATGCTCTGCACATTTCCAAGAGGCTGAAAGATGAAAGTTAAAGCCCTTTGTGAAGGACTGCTTATTTATTTTTGATGAACAGAACAGTAATATTTGAACTAGATAATTAAGCCTCGAGACAGTATGGCTTACGATGAGCTCCACCTAAAGAAAACTTGCATATTTCTCCCTAGCAGTAAGACATGGACTACCTTCTCAGCTCCTGGGATGTTTTTACCATATAGAAGCCTCATTTCTAGAAAAGGAGTTCTCCATGCTTGCTTCTAAAGGGTGCTAACATTGTCTCAAAAATAAGACATTATTAATGTCATCTTTCCTTAAAAACAGGCAAGTTGAAAACCTAGGCAGGCATTTACATCTTTCAGAGCTCTTCTACATGCAGTATTTAACTAGATCTTGCATGCATACCCTATGAAGCTGATGGGACTGACACATTATCTTTATAAGCAAAGGAATGTAAGGTATTAAAGAGATTAAATAAAGCAACTCCCCCCCCCCCAAAAAAAACAATATCATCGAAGGTTGGGCAGATATCTAAGCTGGGGGTAGGGACTAAGATATGTTACTAACAGTTCAGTATTCTTCTCACCATAGTGCCCACATATAATTACTGAGAATTTAACTTATTTTTTTTTATTCTCTAATGGAGTTTGTTCTTCTCTTTTGGAACAACCAGTATTCTTTGCAGTTGAGTTTATATTTGAGTGTTGTTGGGAAATAATTCAAGGAGGCTATTGGAAAATTGAAGAAGCACTTGCTTTTATTGAGTGATCATAAAATATCTTATATAAGCAATTGGAGACTATCCAGTTCCTTCTGGTTGCAGAAAAACTTGTCCTCAAACTCCTGGAAACAGGAATCCTAGACTCAACCAATGTAGCTCAGGCATAAGGCATTACATCATCAAAAGAGTCTCTCATTGGCTGCTGACTTTCCAAAGAGCTTTAAGATAGTTTCTAATACTTTAACCCTTACTGGTATAAACCTATGCAGTACAGTGTAGGAGCTAATTCTTAAGGCTAAAGACTTTCTGATGCATTCACAAACAATACGGATAGATCAAAGAAGCAAATGGCATTTATTTCTATTCAGAATGTGTTAGCAGCAGGAATGATTGGTCAGTCTGACTTAAAATATAACTTACTTCTCTTTTTGCTGACTCATGGTACTTACACTTGCCTGCTAGAAATGTTCATCCATAAAACAGAAAGAGCAAAGATAACCACACACTGAAGCCATGTTGTGTATCTTAAAGCCCACGGCTTCTGAAAGAACCTTTATTACCTTATTCCCATGGACTATACTCCTTGCCCACCTGCCTTTGAACAGCTGGAAGTTAATGCTGGACTTAATTGCTGAAAAGAGAGTTAAAAAATCTGTGGATGTGGGGAAAATGGCCAGTACATTGTAGACTTAGTGATATCAGAAGCCAGGAAATAGAGGACCCTAGATTGAATCATGAACAGCTACTTACCATCTGGTCTATTGTTTTTATTCTCCAACCCTACTGTTCCTTCAGACCAAAGTGAAATCCCACATCTTCTATTTATGGTACCTTCTAGTCTTCCATGGATTTCTCCCATGTACTTTTTTTTTTTTTTAGTTACTTGACAGTTCTGCACTCAAGTTGTGACCCAACTGTATTCCTAGCTAACAAACTTTATTCATGGTCACTCTTGAGATTTTAAATCCTGTAAGGTTAAGATTAAAGAGTTATAATAGTTGTTCAGAACCTGACACAACAGATATCTGAAGTCTGGATGATGTTGAGGTGATTCTAGCCAGAGTGCAGATCAGGGCTTGAAAATGTTCATGTTTCTTAATAGCTAAGAGGATGGTGACAAATGGTCCAGAAAAGAAGGGATGAGTCTCCCTTATAGTTCAAGGACTTAGTTTCTCAGAGTCTTAAGTTAGTGGCTGATGCTTCAAAGAGTTAGATTTGACTGTTTGTCATTATATTTTGTAAGTCACTTAATTCTCGTGGGATTGGGTTTCCTTGTCTATAAAACTAGGAAAAATGGGATCTAGTTCCCAAGATAATTTGCAGACATTCTAGAAAGATATAAGATCTGCCCACTTTCTTCCTTTTTTGTTCTGGGCATGATTAGTTTTTTTGTGCTTAGAAGGAATTTTCTGGCATTGCCTCTACTTTACTCATTTTTGCTCAGAGATTCTGCTATAGCTTGACATCCTTCCAGGTCTAACTTCTCCTTCTCCAAAGAGAAAGAGGCAGTTTGACAGCATCCAGCTTCCAATTTGAGGGGGTCTTGAATGTCATTTGTTGTGATCAATGTGCTCTACCTTTGGTGAACGTGGAACTGTTGAGTTTCACAAGGCTGTAACTCTGAGCTCTCACTTCTGAATGGCTGTGTCTCATTGCCCTGCTCAACCTTTGGTTTCCATGATGAGATGAGAATCTTAAATACAACTGTGGTTTACACAGTTAATATAAAAGAGCTATTCCCACCATCTGCCTATTTTCAAGATAGAGCAATGCTATCTTTTCACACAAGAACCCATGTTTTCATGAAATGCAAGTTTGACTAGATTATATATTATGACTAATTATTCACCATGTCCCTCAGCCTCATTAGACATTGCTTTGTGTTTTTACAGATAACACACCCATTGCATTTCTTTCTCCCCTTTCCAACTTTGCGCCTCTACTGCTTAAATACATATGCCATGCTGAGTCCTTTGCCTAAGTTCTAAAATACAGAGTTAGACAGACCAGTGTTGTTTCCACTGGTTTTGATCTGGCTGTGTTTCAGCTTCACCCATGAATGTATTCTTTTTTTCCCAGCATGACTCATACATAGATCTGAATTATTCTTAAATGCTACCCTATACTATTCATAGAAAACCATATTCAAAGGGGAAATGAAAAGAAAATGTTAATAGTTCCCAATGCATATTTGGAAATTTCCAGACATCTTTAATTTACCATTAAACAAAGTAGGGAATGTTCTTCTCTAGGGAGAACCATTTATTGGAAGAGGTAAGAGACAAACAGAGTAAGTCATGAAGATAAAATTTCTGGACTGTAGTCAAAATACTTACTGGGCTTCTCCAGTAAGAGGTAGAGAATGGGACAAGCTTACTGGGACCCAACTCCTCTACAGGAATTCTTCAGTTTTAATACATGAATGATTTGTTATGACCCATAACATTAGTTAATGGAAATGATCAAAACCTTTCCAAATATTTCTTGCTTTTACTTTAAAAATCAATACCCTGCTTTCTATCAAATTACAACAAGAAATGAAGCCAAGATATAGTCTTTGCAGAATCTGCCAGAATGCCTATTTTGAATGATCTCATGAAGGTTAAATTATGCTAATATACTTTGTGGCCTGCAGTGATTAATCCACTGGCATTCAGACAGTTTTCTGAGCTAAGTCTAGCAGGAACAGGGGACACCAATTCATATCAAATCAGTACTCCAGACACAGTTTTAGTAGTCACACAAAATCTCTTTCTCTGCCCTGTTGACATTGGATCTTCTCTACAGAAGTGAGTCCACATCCCTGTCAGACATCCAGCCTCACACACAAATGCCACTTGATTTCTGCCTGATTCCTGTCTTCCTGCCTTCTTGTTTAAGGGACTGTTTGTGCCTTATTTATTTATTTGAGTAACAAATATTTGTTGAATAATTAAACTATGCTGGCTATGTTTTGGATTGGAGACATCCAGGATGAAATTACTCTGCTTTCTCTGAGTATCTAGTCTACATGGGTGGTAGAAATTTAAGAAGAAATTGCACAAAATATAGCGAATTTTAACTAGAGAAATATAATTCTTGTGTGTTCAAGTAATTAGGACTTGAGTTCTGCTCAAACAAAAGCTTGTTAATTGCCAAATCCCCCCCACTCCCCTGGGTTTCACCACAGTATGATCTCCCTATCAGATTCTGTGCTTTAGCACTGGCTACAAAAATCCTGATTCACTCTGCCAGCTACCTGCTTAGTTCTACAGCCGGCCTCTGTTATGAGACAGCAAAGTCCAGCAAGACTCTGTGTAAGTATCTCAAAGAAGTAACCTTATCTCACTGACTATCTCAGCCAATACTAACCAAGTCCTGAGTTCTTTAGCAAACAGTTACATGAGGCTGGGAATAGTATATCTTCTCACGCACATTATCCTGGAACTGGCTTTCTATACAGCTAAAACAAGCAAATGCTGTCTTAAGGGACGCTGCAATTCTTATTTAAGGAGCTTGCAAACTCTTACAGAGAGCCCAATCTCCCTTAAGACTATTATCTGTTTATATCTTCAATAGAGGATATACAATATTCTCATATGAAAAATAAAAATGCAAGTTTCAGAGAAACATGGTATGTGCAAAGAATTCTTACTGCAAAAGCAATATACACACATAAAACATCTTCATACATGCTTTCCAAGGAGCATTCCATATGTATAAGGAAGTGTTATCCACCAAGAAGACTTGCTTATGTCCATACAAGTCAGATTTGCTTTCTTCACTGGGAGCCAGTTTTGTTTTCTAGTAAATGAAGAGCTTGGGGTGGGTAACTGTTGACCCTGTGACTGTCATTTCTTATTATGATTAACTCTGTCCATATGATCAGTTAATACCCAGGTCCACTCACAAATAACATTTATTATACAAAAAGCATGAACAATGAAACATATTGAGTATTTGCAGACATGCCATGATTTAACACCTGGTCATGGTAGTTGAGGGATTGATCTAATTTCGAAGAGAGGTAGCATATGTGGAAAACATTCTGTGTCAGCATGCATTAAATATTAAATAAATGACAGTAGAATGAAGAATATAATAAACTTATGAGAGCTAATGCAAGTGAATCATTTACCCTCGTGATGTGCATGATACATAAAGGAGTTACCACTCTGTAGATGAAAGATAGAAAAATCTTGATAACTTTCATAATTTAATCACAGCAAAGGACTGCGTGGTTAGAGTCTGTACTCAAGCTAATTATACAGTATTATGTAGGATTTCACTCTTCTTGCAAGACTAGTTGTTGAGAAGCTACATATTCCTTACCAAATAATTTGTTCTTAATTCTAGGAAGCTGTTGAGAATGTGAAGGTTGCATTCAGAACACTGACTTTGGACAATACATATGAAGCAGAAATTGATCTGTGCAAATAGGAATGTGTAACTCCTGTAAAAATCAGATTTTTTTTTTTCAATTTTGGAGGGAAGGAAGAAGAAAGGTAAAGTGAGTTATATCAGAATCATGTCAACAAACTTAGGGTCACAGAGTAAGGATCCAAATGAGTCTGTGAATTTGCTTTGTCACCGTTATAAACTATCTCTACTCACCTGCCATGCAGATTACCCAGATTAGAACCGTGGCCTGTAGGTGAAGCCACATTTCCTAATCATGTGATAGTTCTCAAGTCACATAGTTTGTCTTTGCTTGAGTTCCCTGTTTGAAACAATGCTGAAATCACTAATACTTAGGTAACAAGGTATTATTTCAAAATATATTGTCTACTCTTCATATTAGATAATTAAAATTATATATTTTTTTCTGATATACAGAAACTTGGCTAGGGAGTTCAGAAAGTTAATAAGCTGATACCCGAAAAAGAGTTAAATTAACTAGAAAACAGTGGATTTGGAGTTAGGAGTCCTTGGGGAAGATCAAGATTGTCCACACAGTGCTTCTTGGCAGGTCACATGACACATTTTCACCTTCTCTGCATAAACTGGATCTAATACCCTCCCCTTCCTCGGGTCACATCCAGCTCACAGTCATTTCATTGTTGCTATTGGCAACTTGCAAATATTTTTGAATTTTGAACCATGCTCTTGCATTACCTGTAATATAACTTGTTAATTATCAGGATAAGGCTCAATTAAAAGCTAAAAATAAAATCAATAGCTGTCAGTTCATGGTAAAGTATGCTGTGTTCAGAGGTTATCTCTGGAGCCAAATAGTGGTCTTGAGAGCAGTTAGTTATGAAATGTTTCTTATATCCAGGCATTTGAGAAGCAGCAAGCTGATTTGTCCAGAATATGTATTCTAAGTTCCAACACTGAAACATAAATTATTAAGCTGCTGCAGCAAGAAGACCAGCTCTGCTTGCAGGAGACTTCTGTGGTGCATTGCAGGGAAATATGAACAGCAATGCCAAATCTCGTTATACAACACAGTTCTGAGTCCCATGTGCTCCTGCTGTGGAGCAGCCCAAAGTACCCAGGACACAGAGCTCAGCAACTGCTTAGAGGGATCCCAGGGTAATTTTGCAAGGCAGAGAAGAGAATTCCTCGGTTCTGCTTTATATTGCTGCAAGAACCAGATTAAGCTCAGAAAATTCCAAGTGAGAATCCTATGAAAGCGAATGCTCAAAAATGTATTTTTTTAAACTTGATATTTTGAAAGGGCATAGTGTCTATAAGGGGGTAAAATCACTGACCTTGAATGAAATATGATAGTGTCCATGAGCATTCCTGCAGTCTGTGTAGACTCTTGCAGCATGGCACTATGTTGCCGTTATTATCTTGATCATTATCCCATCAGCTAGGACTATTCTATTTTCTAGTTGAAGAAACTGATTAAGAAATTGCCCTGAGATCACCAACTGGCCGCTTTCAGGATTGTGTAGTAACTCCTACCATCACTCAAGTATGACAAGAAAGGAGATTTTATAAAATGCACTTTAAACTTAAGTGATTGAGAGAGCTCACAGTTGCCTAGCAACAGGGTCTTCAGAGTCAGCAATGTGAGAGGCTGAAGACAACCTCTAGAGAGCAAAGGAAACCTGGCATCTGCCTGTAGCTTGCCTGCTGCAGTAAGTGGGAAACCCCTTTGAGCAATTGGCACAAGGACCTTCAAAGTGAACCCTGGGGACTGGGTGATCACCAAGTTCTTTCTATTGTGGCATCTGTTAAAAATGAATCATAGAGCCATTAAAGTATCAGTTCCTGTAGAGATCTTGTTTGTGTTTTTGTTTCTTTCATGAACCAGAATCATCAGCCATTTCTGATCTAATTCCTCATCTCACTCTATGTGATACTGCATTTGCCACTGCAGGGTTCTTTTGCATAATTACTTGAGCAAGAGTGTTTCTAGAGTGAGCAGAAGAGCTGCAGAATCATGGTTATACTCTGGAAGTAAGTGTGAGTACGTCTCATGGACCATCTTCTAAGTCATTAAGTATGTAAAGGATAAGAAAATGCATACAAGTACCTTGAACATGGAGAAAAGGTTTTCATACCATGAGCTACAGTAAAAGTCCCTTAGCTAAGAATCTTTTATTTGAATCTCAATGTTCTCTAGTGATTTGGGAGAACTTTATTTTATGGTAAATTTTAAATTATCATAAGTCCTGGAAATTCTCATTTATGTCCTATATCCTGAAGAAAAGAGAAAATTGAAAGTCAGGTTGACTTTCTTGAAATCACACAAGGCCAACAACAAAGGTAGAATCCAGAGTCATTCTTACTGATTATACATTCCACATTTCTGTACAGGGTCTTAGGTTCAAGCAGAAAATAGATTGTTACATATAGTTACAGACAATTCAGTACAAGCTACAGATATTATCAGGAGCAGTGAGGCATAGGCCAGAGCATCTAGGATGCTGCCTGCAGCCTGAGGAGTTAATTTCAGAGACCCAGTGGAAGCCAGGAGCCTCTGCTTTGCCATAGAGGAATTTCAGGAAGAGCCAGGATGCTGCAGCATTGGAATTTATTAAAAGGAGTTTATAAGCATGAATAAAGACCAGTAAAAATATAGGTACTCAAGGAAAGAATGAGACAAATCAAAGTGTGAGTGTCGGCTTCTCAAAGAAGTGTCACTGTTGACTGTCTGGACAATAGGCACTTACATTATTTGGGAGGCTGTGATGTTATATCTTCAAAGAGTTGCTAGAAACCTAAATGACCTCATAGTCTGGTTTGAAGTGCACCAGACAGGATAATTGCAGCTGATGAGCTAAAACCCCAAATCCTAAGAATTGTACAAGAAATTAAGATTTTGTACAAACAAAAATTAATAGTCCTTTTTGTGAAATTTCTAGAAAATATCTAGGAAAGAAGAAATGTCATGGTCATGGTCTTATTGCTCAGCCCACAAGCATTCATTGTACCTTAATGTTCCTTAGAAGATATTTCTGCATTAAATGAATATTGTCTCTATATCAGCAACCTTCACAACAAATACTGTGGTAGAATTTTTGACTCTTAGCTGGAAAGTTTGAAGTGAATAACCCCCTTCTCATCCCCTGTTTCTTCACTTACCCCTTATCTTTCTATTCTGCCTTCATAGTGGTAAATGAAGCAATAACAGAGAGAGACATTACATCAGGAAGGAAGGAGGAAAATAACTCATGAAAAAGGTTGGACATTGTAGAACAGGCACAATTAAGACTCTGGAGTTAAAAGAATGTCTTTAGAAGAGGAAAGATTGATGAGTGGTGGTGGCACACACCTTTAATGGCAGCACTCAGGAGGCAGAGATAGAGAGACACCCAGATCTTTGTGAGTTCAAAACCAGCCTGATCTACAGAGTGAGTTCCGGGACAGCCAGGGTTATTACACAGAAAAACCTTGTCTTAAAAACCGAGAGAGAGAGAGAGAGAGAGAGAGAGAGAGAGAGAGAGAGAGAGAGAGAGAGAAACAGAGAGGTCCAGACTGGATTCCACAACTGCTCAGTCCCAAATAATCACACAAAGGCTTAAAGTTGTTTGGCTTATGGTTCAGGCTTATCACTTGCTAACTCTTACTCTTAAATTAACCCATGATTCTTACCCATGTGGTACCTTTTCTCATTGCAGCATCCTCCTCTTGTTCCCTCTGTGTCTGCTGGTGTCTTCTTTCCTCTTCCACTTCCCAGCCTAGTCCCACAGCAAAAAAAAAAAAAAAAAAAAAAAAAAAAAAAAAAAAAAAAAAAAAAAAAAAAAAAAAAAAAAAAAAAAAAACAACAACTTATAATTGTATGAAACAAAAGTATTGTGTAAGAAGAGAGAGAGAGAGAGAGAGAGAGTTGACAAAGTCAGTCAAGTATGAGTCCTAGAATAGTGAAGAAAGGAAGGATGGGTAGGTGGCAAAGGGGACAGTTAGGACACTATACAGGGCGGGTCCAGCAGCTTTGATTGTACCTAGTTCATTAAGATTGATGACAGAGCTCATACACATTTCTCTTTAATTTCAGCTTCAAGTCTCTATGCATGCCCTCAGAAAACTTCAGTAAACAGAGTCAGAAGCTGAAGAGTAGTCTAGGAACTCTTGGTCAGCACTAATGCCAGATTGCAGCTCAGTCTCCAATCGAGTAATCTTGAATGACCACAGAACAAACTCAGGACTAATTTAAGCAAGATCAATTATTGACATCATCTAAGCATGAAAGTCAGTTTCCTAGCTCTCTTCTTTGCTTCAATATAAAATGGTTCAGAACTAAGTTACATGGTTAATTTTCCTTAAGGGTCTGGCCTCTGTTAGGTGGAACCCACTCTACTGGATCAGCACATACCTTACAGTGTATAGACAACACTGATTGGAATAGATAGGTATAAAAATAAGAAGGACAAAAAGTTGGGTGGGTACGGAACAGAGGATGAATCTGGAGGGTTGCTTGATATGAAAAGGCCCATTTTAACTGTGGATATGATTATTCCCCAGAGAGATGGGTAAATCGAGCTGAGCACTAGCCTTTATGACTCTCTGCTTCCTGATTGCAGATGTAATGTTACCATTTCTCTTAAGTTCCCACAGACAAACATTCCCACCATGGTGAGTATACCTTCAACTATGAGTTGAAGTAATTTCTTTATCCCTTGAGTTCTTTTTGTCAGGATATTTTATTTCAGCAATAGCACAAGTAACTAAGTTAATTTCATAATTATCAAAAACACATCTTTGTTTTCCAAATTCTGAGTAAATAAACCTATGTGTTAAGGTATAGCCTCCTGAAACTGCTTTGTTTGTTCTAGACATGACAGTATCTAAGAGAATCTGAGAATATGATTTTTTTCTCTTTGATTATGCAATTTTGCCTTCAATGTCTCCTGCTCTACACTAGACATTTTCAGTATTCATGGATGTCTTTAACAAAATGTCACCAGAAAGAGAATAAAAATAGGGACTATGGAGTTAAAGAAGGTACTTTTAGCATGAGAATATTTGCTAACATGTTGCTCAGGCTCTAGCTAAGGGATGGCCCAGTGGCTAAAAGTTCTTGTTTTTAAGTTTCCCAACCTGAGTTCAATCTCCAGGGTCTTACTTGTTAAAAGGAGAGAATTCTAACAATCTTGCAATCTTGCAAGATGTCCTCTGACCTCCACACACATATCATGGCATTCAGGGGCACACATACATACATGTACATGTGCTTACATACATACATATGCACAAAATAAATAGTTTAATAAAAATAGTAATTGTCAGCAATTTAGAATGTGGGTCCTAGTATTACAATTAATTTTTGAGGAAATGGAAGCAACTAGAATTTACTGAACTTAATATTATATATGTAAAGAGTGTAACTGAGAGCCATTAACAGGCTTTCTCAACCCACACTACCCACTGAGAAACCTCACTATGCTGCCCCTAATGAACTATAGGTACTATAGATAGTAAAACAAATCCCCGTTTCTTCAATAAATTTCAACATTAGCAACTTCTATAAATTCTATGCTCTTCTGCACTAGTCATGATAAATAAATGTCCTAAAGTCTAGATGTAGAAGTAAGTATCTAAGCATAAATGTCCAGGATTACAGAGTTGATGTAGAAGAAGCATGCTCTCATACCTGTACCACCCAGCTGAGAAGGACTTCACTATTCTGCACAAACATTATTATAAAACAAATTTTCCCAATTTGTTTTAGTTCCTTTGTTGATACTCCATGTTTTAATTTTATTCTGTTCCTGGTCTAAGGACATCACATAACTTATCTGCTTCTATGTCTGGAGGTGGATTAGAAGACTAACACCCACATTCTAGACCATCCCCAAAAATTTAGTCTGGGGAGCTCTGAGGCTGGAGTAGATGGAAAATAGATGGTGTTAAATCAAAGTCAGTTTAGTTCAAACTCAAAGGACAGCCATGCAGTGTTTGTGCCAATGCAGGCACACAACCAGGGAAAACAAAGGAAATAAATGAGAAGCAGGCATCGTGTAAGAGTATAGGACAATCTCCCGTGTTCCACCCCAGTGGATTTTTACTACACTATGTAATCCAGACGGTTTAAGGCTGAAGGTCCATTAGCCTGTGTGTCAGCATGACATTTTAGTGATGCTAATGTGCTTCACAAATCAGAAATACTAGTTTCTAGGACTCCCAGACCTGTCTTTGTAATAGTTTTCATTTTGCTTCTTAGCTCTCCAGGACCATGGCACTTCTGGAATTAGGTAGATATTTACCAATCTAGGATATTAATATTGCTCAGAAAATCTTTAATGCTTGAGCTCTATCCTTGCCTCTGAGGCTGTCTGCAGGCCCTACTATTGGATATGCATTTAAAAATGACGATAACTTGCAAAATCACCTTGATGATGTTCTCATTGTGCAAGCAACAACAAGGAATGCAAATCCCTTAACAAATACGGGGCACAATTGCAGTTCAGCTGGGGTCTGTTAATTGGAAACAACAAAATAGAAAACATTTGATTTTCCTGTATGGAAACAAACTTTGTTTAATTTAGGGACAGAGTTGTTGCATGTGATGAGTGTATATGGGGTTGAAGGACATGAGTTTGGATTCTGGTACCAGGGGTTATTTTCAGCTTTTTTACTTATAAGGTAAGTAGCCTGGAATGATGATCTCTCAGAGCCTCAGTTTTCTATGTTACAAAATGAAGATACTCCCTCCCCCCCATACACTGTCTCCTTTGCTCCTCTCGTGAATGGACCTGTGGAGGGCCAAATGAGATGGTAGACGTAACTATCCAGAAAAATGGCTTTGCTACTGTTTTCCTAAGTGTAATGGGAATCAAGGATCAGGTAGACAATGTAATATTTTCTTCAATTTTGTTAAATACAAATAGACTAGATATATTGTAACTACTACTTGATAGCTGTTTTGTTATATGTAATTTTGCTATGTTGAAATTGAAACCTTTGTTTCTGATTAGACAGAAATGAGGAAGTGATGTGGAATGCCTTTCTGTATGCTGTGAATTATCATTGGGTAATAAATAGCTGTTTTCACATATGGTTAAGCAGCTTCAAGGCAGGTGGGAATTCTAAGCATAGATAAAGGAGAAGGGTGGAGTCAAGGGAGATGAGCAAATGTGAACCCAACACTCAAACCACCTTCAACCACGCCTCAAAGCTCAGCCTTGAAGGTCATAGGTGAATCCCATACCTATGCTGGCCAAGAGGCCATGCCTCTAGGTAAAGGTAATGCACTTGATTCCCACTACACTTAAGTTTGTTTTGTAAATTGCTTGGGAGAATTGTTCGATGTAAGAGACAGAGAACTGGTCCATAAAAGTGCCCCAAAGGGGAAGCCTCATTGGTGCCAGTTCCTCTCATCTGGCTCCTTAGAATGAAAAGCACCTAGAATAATACTGAGTACATCAGTCAGACTCTTTTTGAAAGTTAATCTAGAGCAGGGGCAGCTGAACTCTGCACCTGGCCACACCCGCAGCCCCTGCTGCTCAGGGAATCTACTAGGAGCCCTACTGCGACCCTGAACTGAGTGATCTGAGCAAACTAACTGCAGGGGTCTCTGAGGGGCGGATTCGAACCCTGACCAGAGGTGAGGAGGGCTCGGCGGGCCTCAGCGCCGGTATCCTGGCCTGGAGGGAGAGTTGACCTCACACTGCTTCCGGTTCCGCCACCGGGACC
>PVIH01025979.1:0-19617 GCA_004025045.1 Sigmodon hispidus | reverse complement strand
ATTGTTGGTGGGAGTGTAAGCTTGTTCAGCCACTTTGGAATGCAATATGGAGGTTTCTCAGAAAATTGAGAATCAATCTCCCCAAGGACCCAGCAATACCACTTCTGGGTGTATACCCTAAAGAGGCACATTCACACTCCAAAGGTATTAGCTCAACTATGTTCATAGCAGCATTATTTGTAGTAGCAAGAACCTGGAAGCAACCTAGATGTCCCTCTACTGAAGAATGGATTAACAAACTGTGGTACATCTACACAATGGAATACTGCTCAGCAGTAAGAAAAAACGATATCCTAAAATTCACAGGCAAATGGATGGATTTGGAGAATATCCTCCTGAGCGAGGTATCACATTCTCAGAGAGATAAGTAGGGGATGTACTCACTCACTAGTGGTCTCTAAACAAACAAACAAGAAAAAAAAAAAGCCAAACATGCCCAAGTGGCAAACCACAACCACTGAACAGCTTGGGATCAGAAACACCCTGGACTGATACTTCGAACCCCACTCCAACTATAGGAATACCAGACTCATTCTTGGGGGAGGGAGGACAAAACTGGATTTGGCCAGGAGTGGAGACTGATCCAAGCATTATTGGGGTCAGTGGAACCATAGGACTGTCTGCTCCCTGCCCAGCGAAGGGATGGGGAGTTGCAGAGAAGAGAAATGTCAAGATGTGGTGGAAGGGGGAAGGGACCTTGAATGAGGATATACAGGGATGGGAAAAAAAAATTTCAGAGGGAAAGCTGAACACATAGTAAATATATGTGTAGCAATCTTATTTGCATTACCACTCTTGATAAGCCATGCTTATGATTCTTATCCTGTTCATAGTTATTGTTAACTTTTCCTCATTTTAAATTCATGTTACTGTTTTTTTTGTTAAATACAAAATAAAGAAGGAAAAAACAATGTATCTAACAAGAATTGCTGATATTCTTGGTATGTAGATTACAAAAAAAAACATTCAGAAGAAAAACCAACAAGTAAACTGTTAGTACCTTGATATACTCAATCCACTGCTGTAAGAGAACCTGAACTCCACCTCGAACTCTACTGAAGAGCTGGTACAGGAGAGACAAATCTTGAATTCGGTTTTCATCAAGGAGGTTATTTAAACCTGGTTTAAAATATTTTGGCATTAAAATATAAGAATCAAAAAGTAAATAAAATTGCAATGCATTTTAATAGAATGTAAGTTGAAATTACTATTGTGATACACTGGTCTAAACTACAACTAAAATTTGTATGAGTAAAATTCATTGTACATTTTAAGAACACTAAGGTTTAGAAGTTCTTGGCTCTACATGCAAGCACACGCACACCAGTTTGAATCTCTTTACTGTATTTTTACATGTCCAAATTCCCATTGCTTCTATTTTTGCTTTGTAGTACTGAGGATGGTCAAAAGCAACTCACATACACTAAAATATTCTATTTCTGACCCACTCCACCCAGCCCATTTCTTGACTGGTGTTAGCTAGCAGAACTCTCCTCTCAGTTCCACTTTTAGTCAGGAGATTGGCAACAACAAAGTTTAGTATAATGAACAGGGGAAAGACTTGTCAGTCTTCAGAAATGAAGTATATGCTTATAAAGCTTTAGGTTTTCCTGGTTAAATTTTATTGTTTTAATGGGCCTCAAAATTCTTGACAAACTTTTGGTCAAGCTCTTAATTTTATAAAATAATTTTAAGCACTAAAATCGTAAAACGAAACACCCCAAAATAACCTCCTTTCCTCCTAATGCTTTTATAATGCTTAGTTATCAGTAAGCAGTTTTTGCTACTAATCTTAAATGGCCAACTGAGACAAACAGTTCTGATACCATTCTTTTACTACCAATTAAGACTAGGGAATCAGAGGCAGGCAGATCTGTGAGTTCAAGGCCAGCCTGGCTTACAAAGTGAGTTCCAGGACAGTCAAGGCTGTTACACAGAGAAATCCAGTATTAAAAAAAACAAAAACAAAAACACTAGGGTGAAACATGTTAGGGATAATATTCATTTAAACCTTCTGAACTTTCTGAGCAGACTTGATGATGACTTTAACTTTTATTTACAAATTGCCAATTTACCTTTCTGAAGAATTGCTGTTAAGTGTTCACCTAGAAGTTGTTTCTCAACAGAAGCAATTAGTGACTTCCTAAAAGGTGGGAAAACAGAATTATTGAGATTTAAACTTTCTGAAAATGTTAAGCTTCTAGAGGAAACAAAACAATTATTTTATTGTACATTAATTTTGCAATTTCCATCCTATGTGTCAATTTAATGGTGCTCAAGATTAATTCTACATTATGTCTAGAGGATGAAAACTAATGTGTACTTCAAATTTTGCTTGAAATTATGATCTCCAAGGTCTTGCTGTGCCTAACTATTTCCAAGTTTCTCTGCTTTTTACTTAAAAGGTAAAACAGTTGTCTATGCTGTCTATGCTGTTTGATGGAACCACTTGGCTAATAAGATTTAAAAAGTACAGAAGCAGTTTCTCTCTGAACACCCACTTACTAATAAGTAAGTAAAGATTAACTTCTAATACTATTTTAAAATTACATTCTAAACACACACCCAACTAATAACCAAATCCTTGATTAAATCTAATTAGCTATGAAAGAAAATAATTTGAAGTTTGAATCATGAAAACAACTGTTAAAGACTAAATCAGAGCTGAAAATTGTTACTAACATGTTTAAGATATCTAAAATGCTTTACCAACAGTTTTAGGACTATTAGGCTAAGCACAAAATACTTACTGGGTGGTCTGATCTAAGTAAGTAATAAGTCTGTCTGCTTCTTCTTCTAGGCGTTTATTAACATGATGAAGATACTCAGGAACCTACAAAGATAGTTTTTTATATTATTGTTTTCCTCCCCTTAATCACTCAGAAAATGTCAAGTCCAAAAGAGCAAGGGAGCAGCCCCATCAAATGTGACAGGGTAGAATCATATGTAAAGTTAGAGGTAGAGTTTATGATCCAGAATTCTGGCCTTTGAGAGAAAAGAAAAGAGCACCTAAGTGAAAGAAAAGCATTACAATATTGGAAATATAAATACAAAGGAAAGTTTGTGTTCTATAATGTAACGTGTATTGTAAGAGATAGTGGATTTATTAATCATGTTTTTAAAATACCTCTCTTTCTTGCATTAACTTTTGACCTTCAGCTGCATAAAGCCTGTTAGTTTCTTCCAAAAATCTTTGTTCAAAAGAGTCTTGGTAAATCTAGGAGGGAAAAAAATCAAAAGTATTTGCTTACTCATTAACTATTTGCTGAACGTCTTTCATCTGAACTCTGCTTGAACAGCACTCTGTGGATTTCAAGCATCAAAATAGGAACAATACTCAGATATGTATATAGCACAGTGAGTGTTAAGTGCAACTTACTTGCAAATCAGACAGCATACTTAAAAGGCTTCGAAGTAAACTTCTATCAATTGCTTCACCATTCCTCTCTCTTTCAATCAAGAGAAGGATGCCATCAATAGTTTTCGTCTGGACTTTTTGATCGCTTATAATATGAGCCCTAAATAACTCTAATCCCATGTCCCTAAAATTAAAAACAAAAAAGTATCATCTAAACTGGCAACCACATCTGAACAGGCTTAGTTAACTTATCATATATTAACTGGAGGCCCAGACTTTGAAACAGTGATTATAAAAGGAAGAAATCCATATTTAATTATGAATAATATTACTAAAGCACACAGGAAACTCACTTTGTCTTTTATGAGAACTTAATCTGAATTCCTGACTTCCTCTGTAACTTGTTTTAGTCTCTTATTCCCTCTGGTGGCTATCTTTTCTTAGTCAAATCAAACATAAAATTAGTTCAAATACATAAAATAATGTTCACTATACTGGCATTACATAGTTTATTTGGTCATTTATTAATTGGCTTCAGAATTCCAAAACCAGTGAATTTCAATCATTACTGTAGGTATACACTAAGTGTAAGATGAGCAATCAATTAATTATATTATTTTATTTCCATAAAAAACTTTTTAGTATATAGTTACAAGAAAAAAAGAACAAAATCTTCTTTTAAAATTTATTTAGTTTTATTTATGTGCATTGGTATGAAGGTGTCAGATCTCTGGAACAGGAGTTACAGACAGTTGTGAGCTGCCATGTGGGTGCTGGGAACTGAACCCGGGTCCTCTGGGAGACCAGCCAGTGCTCCCAACCCCTGAGCCATCTCTCCAACCCCAGAACAAAATCTTAATATATCAGCATCAAGAAGATTCAGGCACAGTAAAACTTTATCTTCATACCTAACATAGAAATTTCTTCATACACTATTAAGGGAAAGTTAAGTTTCTGCTATATTAGAACAGGCAAAAAAAGCTAGAACCCAAATATGAACTTTTAGAAGAATATTCTGAGTACATCTCGTTCTCTTTCATTATATTAATTAAGACTATGAAGTATAACAATTTTTTTCATAATAATTTTCTGGCATCCTTACCAAATGGAGGGCAGCATTGAATTCTGAAGAACGTAAGTTCTATCCAGAAACAAAAAAATGCTCCTGATCATTATCTGCCAAAAAGAAAAATTTTAAGCAATTTTTATAATTTTGAAACTATAATATTAGAGCTCTTAATGAGAATTTGAAAGATTTTATACTAAACAGACTACGATCCAACATGCAAATAAATACATCTATCTGAGAATACATCCCTTATATTTATAATCTTTAAATTGTTGTATTAATCCTTCTCGTGGTTTCTAGAAAACAGAAAATCAAGATGATCCTCTGATGTCTTTGATACTTAAGAAATAACTGAAAAGGGAAACAGGAGGTAGTCATGGAGTGCATGCCTGAAAATCCAGCATTCACAAGGCTAAGGCAGGAGGATGAGTTTCAGGCCAGCATGGGCTACATACTGAGTTCTAGGCCAACCTGTGCTACACAGTAAGATCCTACCTCAAAAAGAAATCCAAGGTATACTTAGTTATTCCTTAGCAGTAATGCTAGGGGGGTAAAGTTGTCTTAAACTGTACCCATGGCATTTAATTTAAGGGGTGGGAAGTGGATTTAAAGATTTCTATTTGCATTAACAGAATAAACTAATAACAGAGTAGGGAGAATAAAGAAATATATTATCGAAATAAACTAAAATACCAACTTTCATATAATATATGGGAATAGAGAAAGATGTAACTTTAATGAGAAATAATTTGGGGTTAATATTCTGCAAAAAAAGAGTCAGGTGTAATGGATGATGCAAGAGATTGAAAAAAATCCAATCAAAATTAAGTTTCCAATTTAGAAAAGGAACAATTATAGAAAGCCTCCCTATCACACAACTTGTTTTTAATTATTGTAGATTACTTTAATGTATTAATTACATAAAGCAACAGGCTTCATTATACCACTTTCATACACGTATATCAATTACATTATTTCATGTTATACATTTCATTATACCATTTTCATACATGTTTATTACAATCTTTTATTTTATTCACCTATTTCTTTTGCGACAAGGTCTTGCTATATAGCCCAGACTGACCTAGAATGCATAATGCCTTTGCCTCAGCCTCCGTAGTGCTGGAACTTAAAATGTGTGCTGCCACATCTGGCTATGAAGTTTTGTTGCTATTACTATACAGTGCTTAGGATATAACCCAGGGTTTAGTGCTAAGCTAGTGCTTTATCAAGGAGCTACAAAGTAATTCATTTCAACAAAGCTGTCAAAAACAGTGCTTGAATTTGTTTGAAGTGAACTATGTATTGCTATTTCCAACTTACCATTTGCCTACAATGATTTTGCCAGCATTTATCAATCTTTTTCAGAAAAAGAACACTATCCAATGAATCCCTGAGACAGATGTTAAGGATATTTTAAAGTGTTACATACAAGTAATATGTGTTATGTGTAATATCTTTTGTCTTATTAGTTTTAAATACAGAATATCCATATAATAAATTAAATTAAACAAATTACAGAACATGATTCTATTTCTTAAACTGCAGAAAAAATTAAATCTAGTCTTAAAGTAACTGAACATTATGTGTTCTGTTTAAAATTTCCCTCAAATGGAAATCTGCCAGAACAGAATGTTAACAACAGGCAATTTTTACTTAAATACTACACATGCAGATTTTGACCCTAAATAAAACTGCAAAGTCTCGAGGCTGGAGAGATGGCTCAGCGGTTAAGAGCACCGTCTGCTCTTCCAGAGGACCCAGGTTCGATTCCCAGCACCCACATGGCAGCTCACAACTGTCTGTAATTTCAGTTCCAGGCAAATACCAAGGCAAATAAATAAATAAAAGTGTTAAAATATAGGTGTAGCAATCTTATTTGTATTTCCACCCTTGATAAGCCATGCTTATGATTCTTATCCTCTGTATAGTTATTGTTAACCCTTCCACATTTTAAATTCTTTTTTTACTGTGTTTTTTTTTGATAAATACAAAATAAAGAAGGAAAAAAAAACAAAAAACTGCAAAGTCTCAGAACGTTTTTTCTTTAGAAATAACAACAAAAATAATCTAAAATCAGAGATTCCACTTCCAATAGAGCTAAAGAAAAAAAAAAACAAAATTAAGATACTTTGTTTTGAAAAGGATATTCTCTGAATTGATAAATCTGTGCTTTGATGTGATCTTCACAGATCTGTCTCAGCTGCTTATACAAATTTGCAGAAATCTTGTAAGAACAAAGATTTTCTACAGCCTGCAAAATAGAACACATAACTCATTAGGACAGGATAGAACAGGGGAAGGGGGCCTCAATAATCACATGAAGTCATTATTTTGCTATGCATCAACTCACTGAAAATGAATTATTTGTCCATTTTAAAAAACAAAAGCATGGCATTAACTCAGGAGACTGAGGCAGGAGGATCAGAAGTTTGAGGCTAGCATGATTAACCTTAGTCACATATACACACACAAACACACCTCCCTCCAAAGCAGATACAAAAATAAAACAAGAAAATATACCAATGTGGGTGAAAAACTTTTTTATTACCCATGTACTACATAAAAAAGTCCACACTTACATGTTTTTGATGGCGATACTAAAAGTTAAAAATGAAGGGAATCAAGTCAAATTTTACCCTGAGAGGATAGCCAATTCAGAGCAACTACTCCATACAAAAGCTCTCTTATTATAAATGATAGTAATTTTCATAAGCAGAATATCACTAAAGTTTAAAAATAATTCCACCTGTTGTTTATATAAGATGGTCCAGAAACAACTACTACAACTCAATTAAAATATATTTATAGTTTCTTGGGTCTTCCTGGGAATTATTGCTAGCAGGATTAAAGTTAGTATGATATAAACACCATAAAATTTTCTTCAGTGTTTCAATTTATAAACAGTTTAAATATAAGGACTACAAATCAGGCTTAACATCTGCCTAAAAATCCATACTCTGAACAACAACAAAAAGAATACATTTTGCTTCATTAGAGTACTTGTACTTACCCTCAAATCTTAACAGGACAAGTTCAAATTCTGTGTGTTTCTTATTATGTCTTTCTTTCAAGGTTCAAACAACAGGTATACTGGGATGTTAATCCACTACTGGTAATGGCTCCAAGTGTAACACCAACATTTCTTTTTCACCATCACATATGACAAAAATCCACTAAAAGGGACTTGGGGGATGGTCCAAGTTCTGTTGGTCTTAGTGGAATTTTATAAATATGTAGCTAGAAGTCATATTGCTAGAATTCAAGTCCAGTAATCAAAAGGAAAAGAAAACTGCTGGACAACGCTGGTGCACATCTTTAAATTCTAAGCACTTGGGTGGCAGAGGCAAGCAGATCTCGAGTTTGAGGTCAGTCTGGTCTACAAAGAGAGTTCCATGACAGACAGAGCTACACAGAGAAATCCTGTCTCCAAAAAAAAAAAAAGCTTAAAAAGGAATCTATTTGTTTCACTGGAGGAAAATCATTAATCCTCAGGAGGAGAGGGGTCTACCCATCAGATTTAACAGTCATGGAGAAACAGGAAAGTTCAGTCTCCCCTGGGAAACACTCAGGTACAGTCAATGTAAACCCAGGGTTAGGTCATAAATGCCTAAGGGTATACTTGTTTATTTCACACTTGTCCTAGATGGGGTGGGTCCTCCTTCCTTTATAGTACTTCTTTTTACTGTATCTATGCTCTTTTTCAATGACTGACTCATTGTCTCAAGCATTTCTCATTTCCTCCTTAAGTTATCAATATGACATAATATATACTTCATCTTTTCTATTTTCCCTACTTCTAATACCTTAATAAATCTTAATTATCCCACTTCCTTTTGTGCTCTTCTTTATCTCATAAAACTGTTCTTGACACATCTATTTATCTTCTCACACAAGATACCACATCTTCTGTTACTGTTCAACTGGGTACTGCTTCTTCCAAATAGGTAACTCCTTTCACTGTCCCACATTTGCCTAATGCTTCTACCCATTAGAAACTGACTTTGTCACTAAATCAATACACTTTGCTTTGCTTAATTACAAAGTGATCACAGACACGTTATTTAATACTTGGAGTTTCAAAGTGTGTTTGTGTGTGTGTTTGACAGAAAGAAAGGAAGGAAAAACAAGATCAGAAAACTATAGTGTGAGCCAAGTGTTGTTATAGAAATAACCAGAGATAAGATTCCCTACCACAGCCTTTAGGAGAAAGAAGTTAAGAAAAGTCTCTAAGGCAGACTCCCAATGACCCAGGGAGAAATGGAAAAAAAGCTAGTGAGAATAATGAGAAATAGAAAAACGAAACTAAGCTTTACTGGTTAGCTGATGATAGGTACTAGAATAAGTTTCAACTGAGCTAAGGCTAGTATAGCTTGGTGGTAGATTATATTGACTATTTGCATAAGCAACCTAGCAACCTAAAAGATGGGGATGTAAACACAAGGTCTTACAGCTTTTGAAGATAGTCAGGCATAAAATAACATTTAGTAGGCTTTTAACCCTTATTTACTCCTCCAAATCCTAGCTCCTATCCTCCAAAACCCATATATCATATTAAAAACACAAAACAACCCACCTCAACCACTTGTTTGGGAAAAAAAATATACATATAGAAAATAAAATGTGTGTTTCATAAACAAAGACAATAAGAAAGATAAAGAATACCCACCAAGGTGCTGAGCTCTTACTATAAGCCTATTAAGTAAGGTATTATTTTTCAAACTTTTATATTTAAAGAAAGGCAAAAAATTGGCTGATGAGGTGGCTCAGGGAGTAAGATGCTTGCCAAGCCTGGGGCTTGGGGCCATGACTTCTATTGATGAACTGACAGAGTTGTCCTCTGACCTCTACAAGCATTTTGTGACATGTACCTGCTCCTTCCCCATCATACACAAGAGGCACAAACAAATTTAAAATTAACTACATAAAATAAAGTTTTTTAAAAAAAACACACAAAGACCTAGTTGTGGTGACTGCATAAAATAAAGTGTAGTTGGAAGTTTTTGTCCACTAGAAACTCTCAAATACCTAGCAGTAGCTTCCCAAAATAATTGACTCAGAGGTTTACTATTAAAATAAATGTTTAGGGGGCTGGAGAGATGGCTCAGCGGTTAAGAGCACCGTCTGCTCTTCCAGAGGACCCGGGTTCGATTCCCAGCACCCACATGGCAGCTAACAACTGTCTGTAGTTCCAGTTCCAGGCAAAACACCAAGGCAAATAAATAAATAAAGTTTAAAAATAAATAAATAAATAAATGTTTAGCCATGTGGCTTAGTACCTTTTCTCAGTAACGCATTCTCATCTTGCTTCCTCTGTGTCTGGTGACTGCATCTCTGCCTTTCCTCTTCCCAGAACTCTCCTAGTCTGGTTGCCCTGCCTATATTTCCTGCCTTGCTACTGGAAATCAGCATTTTATTAAATCAAATTAATACAAGTGGCAAATCTTTACAGTGGACAAGAGCATTATCCCACAGTGCTGTAGGACTATGTCTTATACACTGTGAATATTTGTCACTGTAAATACTGGTCTAATAAAATGCTGATTGGCTGGGGTTGGAGAGGTGGCTCATCAGTTAAGAGCACTGGCTGCTCTTCTGAAAGTCCTGGGTTCAATTTCCTGTACCATATGGTGGCTCACATTCACCTGGGATCTGATGTTCTCTTCTGCTGTACAAAGGCATGTGCAGGTACAACACCCATATACATGAATAAATACATTTTAAAAATGCTGATTGGCCAAAAGCTAGGCAGACAGGAAGTATAGGTGGGGCAACCAGAAGAAAATTCTGGGAGACTCTGCCAGACTCAGAGGAAGGAAGATGAGAATTCAGTGCCAAGCAAAGGTACCAAGCCATATGGATAAATGTAGCTTAGAATTATGGGTTAAGTTAAGTGAAAGAACTAGTCAATAATATGCCTGAGCCATAGGCCAAACCATTTATAATTAAATATAAATCTTTGTGTGGTTACTTGTACAGATAGTACAGAAAAACTTCAGACTACAAATGGCCTTCCAATATCGCATATGTGACCTACATAAAGCCTGAGAATGGGTTCCACAGTACAGAAACAGAGCCAACTACTTCCTAATTGTGTCTCTCAAGTGAGCCTTGGTACAGAACCTTGGTGGCCTGCAGCTTGAGCTGCAACGGCAAGTTCCTGAAGTCTAACAAAAGCCTCAGTACAAGCACATGGTTTCTGTTCACACAGACAAAAAAAAAAAAAAAAAGAGAACAGTTAAGCATGGCTTCCTAGTAGCAATATTTTCTACAGTGGGCTGTTTGCTGGTAGTGAACAGAGGCACAGCTACTTTAAAAGAGGCTTCCTGAGCGGCTGGAGAGATGGCTCAGAGGTTAAGAGTGCTGACTGTTCTTGCAGAGGTCCCAAGTTCAATTCCCAGCAACTACATGGTGGCTCACAACCATCTATAATGACATCTGGTACCCTCTTCTGTATACTGCATACTTAATAAATAAATAAATCTTAAAAAAAGAGGCCTCCTGACTCAGTGTTAATGGCAAAAACCTTGAAAGACGCTCTGTTGCCAAACACTTAAAAAGTGTTCATTAGCAGTGTGGGCAGCGGTGTTCTACTTGGTAGTGGTGTGAACCCTAAAATTTCTTAGAGTTGATGGAAAACATGGTTCTTGCCAGAACCTCTCCCATGAAGCTAAGCATTCACAGAACAAGGAGATGGTGGAACAAGCTGCCATAGCGAGTCTTTAATCCTAACCTCATTTTAGCAGATTTAAAGGTGTGCTCAGAAAAAAATATAGATTTACAGTAAAGACAGATTTGGGGGAAAAAACTCTAAATGGTTTACAGTGCTTTAAAAATATGCATAGGCTTAGGAGAGAAAAGAAAAAGGAAAAAAAGTCCTAAAAAGAAAATAGGAGTAAAAATTAAGCCATATAAAGATGAAAATTACAGAGAGTCTGGATATTGTTCATTATTTGAGTCTTTTTACTGTAAAAGGAGCAGGAGCTCCTAAAAGACATTTGACTATAAATGTTTCTGGATTAATCCAACCTTTATATTTTGTAAATGCCTTGACATCAAAATTGAAGTCAAAAGTTATGTTACTATAGAGAAGAGGTTTTATTTTTATTTCCACAGAAAATAAAAGGCTGTGGATTTATTCTGGGTTAAAGAAAATAAGGTTTGATCAAAGAACTCCTGGAAAACCTCAGATGGGAATGGATGGCCCAGAGATCCAACATTTCAGAGCACTCTGTTGCAGTTTCCTCTGAGCTCTGCATCCAGAAAAGCTTCAAGGAGACTGGCTAACATGGACATGACCCAGCTACACAGAATACTCCAGTCAGGACTTGACTATAATCCTGAATTTTCTAAGGATCCCTATAAGATTACTAGCACCCCCATTCAGCAGGACATGGTCTAGAGAACTGCACCCACATTCCCAAAAAAATGGATCATGGATGATTGTGTTTTAGTTACAAGTTGTTATAGACAATGGTCTGAAAAAAAGACTATACAAAAGAGATTAGATTTGGGGTTCTTGTTTTAAAGAGAAAAAAGGGAAATGCTGTGGGACTATGTTCTTGTATGCTATAAATATTTGTAACTGTAAATCTTGGTTTAATAAAACATTGGCCAAAAGCTAGGCAGAATGAGACCAGACCAGCTGCCTAGAAGGGTTTTAGACCAAGGAAGGTTATCTGGTTTAAAAAAAAACAAAAAAAACAAAAAACACTGTCCAACCTGCTGAGCTGCTTGCAGGCTGTCAAGTGTGCTCCAGGCTCCCAGCTTTGTAAGCTATCTGTCACCCATGATGAGGTGGGCTTTGGTGATACAGCTGTCTTTGAGACACTTTCTGCTCCTCAAAGTAACCCCAATAAAACGCATTAGTTCACCAAGCTGGACTTTGTTGGTATTCATAATTTGTTCTATCACGGGTTCCTTATCTGGGGTGAGTAGACCTGTGTATTGTGGCTCTCCAAGAAAAGTTTTATCACACAACAGCATGCAGCAAGGACTGTCATTTTGTGACTGCACATTTTAAAAATGATCATTGACAGTACTAATGATTCATTAAAAGGAGAAATAAGCTAGGCAAGGGTGGTGCATGCATTTGATTCCCTGCACTCAGGAGGCAGAGACAAGCAGATCTCAGTGAATTTGATGCCACAATGGTCTAGAGTGAGCTCCAGGACAGTCAGGGCTACACAAAGAAACCCTGTCTCCAAAAAACCCCAAGAAGAAATATCTAACAGAGTATGATCTTATAAGTCACTAATGGGGTAAAGTCAGGTATGGTACTTATGCCTGTAATCCTATACTGTAACAAGAAGACAGTCATGAGTTCAAGATCATAGTGGGATCATAGTGGGACACAGAGTTCTGTCAGCCTGGTTCTAACTCCCTCTAGGGAGTTCCCATCTCAAAAAGTCAATACAGGGCTGGAGAGATGGCTCAGTGGTTAGGAGTACTTGTTCTTGCAGAGGACTCAGATTCCATTCTCAGCACCCACAAGGCAGCTCACAACTATCCGTAACTCCAGTTCCTAAGGGATCTAATACCTGTTTTTGGCCTCCAAGGACAATGTAGACATGACATACAGAAAAAATGCAGGCAAAATAGTAGAATATTAAATTAAAATAAATCTTAAGACACAAAAAAATGAACAAGTACAGCAGTTAAATTTTTGAAAAACTAATAGCCAGTTATCAAAATTGTTAGGAATTTTAACTTTTCTCCTATAACCACTCCACTGACTACTTAAATAAACACATTTTACAATAGATGATAAATCTATACTGAGAGAAATGCATAATTTGCCTCTAGTCTTGTAGTCACCTAGCTACAAAATAGGATAGAAAGGAACATTATTTAAGATCTATTTCTTAAAAAGTTCACCAGAAGTCTCATTATTAATGTCAGATGAAATAATCTTCATCAGAAATGAAGTATAAACTAAGCCAGGCTGGTCAAAAAGTAAGACCCAAACTAATAGTCATATTTATAATCAACCAAGATCAAACAAAATCCCACCCAAAGTATGAAGCACAGCTTTACTCTCAAATAATTTAAAGATTGTTAAGAAAGGTAATTTTAAAATTCAGAAAAAATTACTGGGGGGCTGGAGAGATGGCTAGTCGTTAAGAGCACTGACTACTCTTTCAGAGGACCTAAATTCAATTCCCAGCAACCAGATGGTGGTTCACAACCATCTATAATGATGTGGTGCCCTCTTCTGGCCTGCAGAAATATATGCAGGCAGAACATGTATATATAATAAATAAATAAATAAATCTTTCTTTTTTAAAAGAAGAAATTATCATTTCAAGTACAGTATGTTTTAGAAAGACAACAGACCAGGCACATATTAAAATCAGCATTTGGGAGGCAGAAGCAAGTGGATTTCAGTGTGGCCAGCCTGGCCTACATAGTGAATGCTAGGACAACTAAGTATCTGTCCATAGTAAGATCCCGTCTCACTAAATAGTTAGAGCTATGTAGAGGGACTTTGTCTCAAAAAAAAATAAAATACAATAAAAAGACAGTCTGTACTTACTGAAAAGCAATGGGAACAATGTGTTCTAAAAATTAAACTATCTCAAAATAATCTCAAAGGAAAATTTACAAAATAGGAACATAAAAATTTTGTTTTGAGACAAAGTCTTCCCACATAAAGCAGTCTTCCTTAGCCTCCAAAGTGCTCAGATTACAGGCATGTCCTAATATAACTAGGAATCTGTGACTTTAGGACAAAGAAATACAACAATAGCATCAAGTAAAATGAAATACAAGAAAGTAAAAATATATCTAAAAAACTTATGTTCTTTAAACACCTAAAAATTAACAAAATAAACATATCAAGAAAGATATCGTCAAATCAAAAACCTGGAAAATATTTAAGGTAAATAGGGATCATTAATAGCTACAATCAATATACATTGAAATTTGAAATATACAAATACCTTATGCTCTGGGCTTATGGGTGGTACACAGCTTTAATCCCTCTGAGGGAGTGTTTGAGGCCAACCTGGTCTACAAAGGGAGTTCCAGGACAACTGGGACTGTTACACAGAGAGATCTTCTCTCCAAAAAAATAACAGACTAGCAAATACCTTACTGCAATTATATTGGCTCTGTACCAGCATCTCCAAATAAAGACTACATACACAAATGAAAAGACAGAGTAGAAAAAAAAAATCTATTGAACGTAAGAATTAAACATCTTAGTCTGACTTTTCCTGTTCTGCCAATAAGTAACTTTGGTGGGTTATTTAAATACCTTTTAAAAAAAACTTTTTTGAGACAGGGTTTTTGTAATGCTTCAAATGAACTCTTAGAAAATGGATCTTCTTAACAGGTTTATCATACACAGTATATGGACCTCATAGACTCTGTAAGACCCTTCTCATAAAAAAAAAAAAAAAAAGCTTGGTGATGGTGGTGTATGTCTTTAATCCTAGCACTCAGGAGGCAGAGGCAGTAGGATCTGGGATCTGTGAGTTCATGGCCAGCCTGGCCTACAGAAAGGTCAGGTTCCAAAGCTACACAGAGAAACTATGTCTCAAAAAGAAAGATCTTTCTCACTCTAATTTCTTAATTCTACTTTTGTTATTCTACAATTCCAGGAGGCACATCTATAATGTGCCAAAAGAGCCAAATGAAGTGGACTTACCCTAAGTAACAGCTTAGTATTAACACCAGCTGACTTTTATACAGCATTACTACCTGATGATTATTCTTCTGAGTTGTGAATGTTCTGACTCTTAATTTTCACAACAGAAACCACTGATCTCAATTTAACATATTACAGATAAAAAAGTATACTATGATTTGTTTAAAAAATGTGATTACTATTAACACCAGTTAAATTTATATATCTTAGTTCGTGCTTCATTTGCTTTTACTTCACAAACGTTTTATTTGATTATTAGCAACCCAGAAAGGAAGACAGGGCAGGTGATAGTTTGCCTGTTTTATAGAAGAGAAAACTAATGCTGAGGGTGTTTACTGTTCTGCCCAAGATTAGAAAGGCAGCAGTAGTCAAAATTAAATCCCAAATATGTTTTCTAACTCCTAACTGAAGAGTTTGGTCATCAACATACTCACTCTACAACAAAAATACAACAACCACAAATACTGATATATTGAACCAACATAATTTCTTACAAGGTTTTCAAAACACAAAAACCCTAAAATAGTCTATGTAATCAGAAGTATTTTTAAAATACCGAATGGCTGATGTTGTTAGGAAAAACAGCTTCTTGAATTAGTTGTGTAAAACCCGCAGTGAGAAAAACTCTCTTGGCAAATCAAGAAAAATATGAACCTCAGACTAAGGTATTGGGGTATAGCTGCTGTTCATTTCTGGAGTAGACTGAGAGATGGAACACACTCGATTAAAAAAATTACAAAAAGTTACTATTAAGAAAGAATGAGGCCCCAGACAGTGGTATCATACAACTTTAATTCCAGCCCTTAGGAGACAGAGGCAGGAAGATCTCTGAGTTCAAGGCCAGCCTGCCTGGTCTATAGAGCAAGTTCCAGGACAGCCTGGAACAAAGCAGCTTTGTCTTCTTTGTAGGAAAAATAATCAGGCAGGGCCAAGGAGATAGCTCTTCAGATAAAGGTGCTTGCTACCAAACCTGACAACCTGACTCTGATACCTAAGAGGTACATAACACACATGTATTGTGTGATGCAGATATGAACTAACACCCCTTCTCTCTCTCTCTCTCTCTCTCTCTCTCTCTCTCTCTCTCTCTCTCTCTCTCTCATATTAAATTCTTTACAAGAGATGGGAGTAGCAAGATGGTTCATCAGGCAAAGGCACTTATCATCAAGCCTAATTTGACTTGCATTCAATCCCTGGGACACACAGGGTAGAAAGAACTGACTCCCATAAGTTGTCTTCTGACCTCCACACATGGCTTGCCCAAACACATATACACACAGAACAAATAAATGTGTTTTTTAAAAAAAGAGTTAAGGCAGAAAAAAGAATGTAAGAATGTGAAGAGCCACAAATCTTGAGTCCTTTCCTATAGGTGGGTTAACAGAACTAAGCAAGAATGCCACAAGAGAAATGACATCCCACACAAAAAAACTTCTACACCTATGCTATAGTATTCCATTCTAGCTCATACTTCTACTATACCAAAATATAACTGTGTCCTTATCAGAACTGCTCAATTATGTATCCTCAGTTTAAGTAAAATGTGTTCTGTGGTCATTAAATAGAAGGCACCAATTAACTAGTAGGGAAACAAAAAGTCTATTAAAGAACATATTTCAGAAAGCTAAAACACAAGGGGTTTGAGTCCCAACAACACCCATCAGGCAGCTCACAACCATTATAATTCCAGCTCTAGAGGACTCCTAAGCCTCTGGCCTCCAAGGGCATTTGTACATACACAAGATACACACACACAAATAAAAATAAATCTTTAAAGAAGGAAAATACAAATGCATCCCATCTTGACTTATGTTAGACAAATCTGGTTTTACACACCAATACATACCTGGTAGAGTTCTTCTAAATTGTACTTAATTGAAGTACTATTCTGAATAGCTTCCACTGCTTCTTTTAGCTTCTGCCATGTCTCATCTGTATAGTTTTCTGGTAATTTAGGCTTATCTAAATAACATGCAAAAAATTGGAAAAAATTCAGGATACAGTTAACTGAAGAACCATAAAATATGACAGCATTGCTACTTTAGAATCTTTATTATACCTCAATATTAAAGTAGCCGTGGTATTTAAAAGTTCAGTATAAACAAAATTTAAGATGCCAAAATACTATTAAGTCATTTTGACTCACCTATGAAAATTGAAGGTAAGGGTTTTTTTTCTCCTATTGACTGTATTGCTTCAAAAATAAAAAGTCAAGAATGACAGATAAAAATAGCAGTCCTGATCTTAAGTTTTAGTGTGTGTAAAACCAGAGTTAACATGAATCTTGTAGAGACTTGAAACAATGAGTTTGAACTATGTGAAAAATATTTTTGAAGTTTCTTAGAAATTGTCCCAACAATAAAATACCCACCATGAATATTAACACCTCTATTTTACAACTGAATAAATTGAGCCTGGAAGTTATTTGGTAAGCTTGCACAAGGTCACCATAGGTAGTCAATGGCAAAGCTGGGATTCCAATCCAGGTCTGTTTGACTCCCTAATGTATGCAGCAATCACAGAAACAGGGAACATTTCTTAGTTTTAAAGAAATAGAAGGAAAATTTAAAAACAAACTAACACCCAAACCACCCCAGAACCTATGCAGAATTTTCAGAATAAAAACAAATCTTAATCTAGACTTTAAACTTCACCATCGATAAGTGAAACAAATTAAAGATTTCAAATTCCTTAATGCCTTCAGAAGAAAGAAAAATAAAGACTCTGAAGTCAATTTACAAGTGCTATTAGGATCATAGCTCATTTCTTAAAAAATTCTTCCCTATTAAATCATTTATCTTTAAGTGAAGTAATGAATGAATTTGTAAATACAATTTATTTTTACTTTAGAAAGCTTTATCAGTAAATCATGAAAAAATGTTAACTCAAGAGCCTGAGGATGGAAAGAGTCATAAAAAAGGGTTAAAAACAGACGATACTGTAAGCCCCTTCGTGAGACAAATATTACACTGCTCTTTTCCACACTAACATTTCAAACACAGGCAGAGTAACCATTGGTTCCCATGCTAATACTTAGCAAGAGGACACTTTCTGATGAAACCTGCTTTAAGTTCAATCATTCCCCATTTCAATAAACATTCTAGCATCTATTACCTAACTGAGGATGGTGAAACTAAAAGTAGGAAAACAGAAACCCATTCAACAGTTCAGAACATTTGAAATGCTGAGTTTATATTTTCATTGCTTCATACATCACACTCTCTATCAGTAATCTCAAATACAACAGTTGAAATTTTTTTAATAGCAGCAGGACAATTCTTTAAATGCCCAGCTTAGTGAGGAAAAGATGTAAACAGTTTCTATCTTTAGAGTAGTGATAGTCACTAGTTCTGAGTATACGCAGTAGTTTTCATTGTCAGACTTTACCTTTAGGAACAAATGCAGGAAAAAACCCACAAGATTTTTCACCAAATAACACTTCCACAGTTTCCCAAATACAGTACTCTACACTAAGAACTTAACTATAAATCTCATTTAAACATAAAACTATCAACCTTGGTATCTGTATTTTTATGAACTGGATATGTAGCCTATAAAAATAAAAATCTCAGTAGTACCAAGACTCAATATGCACCTAATATGTAGCTTTTTAGAAGACAAGTTTCTCACCTGTAAAATCCGGATCAATCATACTGTCAATGTTTTAAGAAACAACAGATTAGACAGACCTCAAAAATATTGCACAGAAACACTAAAAGAGTGTGCTTCAGAGCAAGGACACAAACACCCAAGAAAAAAAACCCTCTACCAAAAATAGGATCTCCTTTCCACTCATTGATTATGCATAAAACATTAGGCGACCTCTATACTGTTTAATACATTAACATAAATAGAGCATGTGACTGCTCAAGTGTCAAATTCTTACTAGGTGATTATTGATTTTGGCCTTGGTTACCTTTAAAGTTCTTGATCACTAACTTCTTAGCTGAGCCAGGCTTGCTGTTAGCAAAGCTAGAGACCGTGGTAGATGATTTAGCCAAGCCATTTGCATGGTGCACTGAAGCCACAGAAGAAATTAATATACTCTTATTTTTAAGTTGTTGCTGCTGCTGCTGCTGCTGCTGCTGCTGCTGCGAGGTTGCAGCAGTTGGCGAAGATGAGGAAGATGAAGAGGAAGATTCCTCAGCCATTTTCGTATCAAACCCTACAAACTCCAGGGTATCTTCAAAACGCAGCTTCTTCTGTATGGGTACGTGGCTGGAAGTGGCCACTGAAACCCCGAGGCAGAAGGACGAGGTTGAAGGGGACGCCGAATCTCTAGGCGGTGGAGGGGTGGAAGAGGAAGAGGTGGAATCAAAGTCTTCTCTCTCGTTACTACTGTTACTGCTGCTGCTGCTGCTGCTACTGCTGCTGCTGCTGCTGCTGTTTAACTTTCTCTTCTTGGCAGAGGTGGGCGGAGTGGTGCTGGTATTACCATCAGTGGCAGATCTGACCTCCTGAGCAGCAGCAGAAGCAGCAGAGGGATTGGGGGAAGAAAAACCTGTTGGAAACATGAAAATAGCGGGGTCAACAGGCAGA
>PVIH01025978.1:0-19618 GCA_004025045.1 Sigmodon hispidus | reverse complement strand
ACCCTTACATTATTGAATCTAGGTTATTCCAGGTAACACATTTTCCAGAAATTTCATTTTTTTCCTTTATGACTAAATACAATTTCTTTGTTATATGTAGTAGCACAAATTTGGGTTGTATTAAATGAGACTCAGAGTCAAATATCGGGGGAAGGCTGAAATAACAGAAAGAGAGCACCACAGTCAATTCTCATCAAACTGTCTTCCAACTTCCTCAGCCTCACTCCTGGTCTCTTCTGCCTGTCACTTCTGCCAGTTGCTTCTGTTTCTGCCTGGTTTCTACAGCCCTTATATACCCTATCCCATCCAGGTTAGGATTAAAGGCATGTAGCCTTGAACTCACAGAAACAGTAGAAGTTCTGACTCTGGAGTTGTGGGATCAAGGGTGGAGGTCACCAGTCTGAGCTTTCCCTGTGCTGGAATTAAGGTGTGTGTCATTGACTCTCAGCTGTTTATCCTTGTATTCAAGGATCAAGGATTTTCTGAGCTCTCTACCTAGGGTTTGACTGTGTGATCTCACTGATATTCCAGGATTTATTAAATATCTAACATATATCCACAGTTAGATATAATGTATTTGTCTTGTCAATTCATTTGTTGGTGGTTATTTAGGCTGATTTTATTTCTTGTTAACAGAGCAACAGCAAATATGTCCATGGTAGGATATAGAGTTTTTTGGTATATGTAGTAGCACAATTTTGTTGTAAGAAAAGAAGATTCTGAGCCAGATATTGGGGGAAGGCTGAAATATTAGCAAGGGGAAGCACCACAGTCAATTCTCGCCCAGCTCTCTCGCAATTTCCTCAGCTTTGTTCCTGGTTACTTCTGCCTGTCGCTTCTGTCAGTCGCTTCTGCCAGGCTTCTGTTTCTGCCTGGTTTCTAGAGCCCTTATGTACCCTATCCCATCAAGATTAGGATTAAAGGCGTGTAGACTTGACCTCTCAGAAACAGGGAAGTTCTGTCTCTGGAGTTATGAGATAAAAGATGTTGGTCACCACTCCTGGCTTTCCCTGTGCTGGGATTAAAGGTGTGTGTGATTGACTCAGCTGTTTATCCTTGTATTCAAGGATCAAGGATTTCCTGAGTTGTCTGATTAGGATTTGACTGTGTGGTCTTTCTGATATCCCAGGATTTATTAAATATTTAACATATATTCACAGGTATATGCCTAGGAGTGTGAATGAGTTATTTTTTCTCATTCTGTGTTCAGCATGTTCATTGTTTTATATATATATATATAATACTGCTTTTATACATTGATTATGTATCCTGAAACTTTATTTATTTAGTAAAACTGGAGGTTATACACACCTTTATCTCATTTTATATTTTAAAATGCTTTAAGTTTTTCAACTTAGTATAAAGTTGGCTTCAGACTTTTCACATGTAGCATTTGATTGTGTAGAGATGTGTTCCATAGTTTCTTACGAACTTTTTTTAAGAAACTGTGTTGAACTTTATAAAGCACCCTCTCCTTATTGCAGAGATAATCAAGCTGACAGTCAAACTTGGCAGTGCTGTCCACATGTAACTTTGGAGGAATAAGGATACAAAAGTTAGTGAGTCATGAATTCTTCCCCTGTGATTTCAAATAGCCTCTATAGAGGTCAATGTGTGGCAAGAAAGTTCATCCATAAAGGCTCTTATGGCCCTAAAGGCTCAAATGGCCCTAAAATTTACTGTAAAATGAAAATGTAAACAGCCTGATAGGGAATGGTGTTGTGAGCAACAGAATAAGAGGGGTAGAGCCATGACATCACTAGTCCTCTGACATCAGACATAGAGCTATGGAGCTGTAGGATTTGACAATTTGTTCTTTTAGGTTTTGGTCTTGCTTTGCTCTAGTATTTCTTACTATGTGCCCATTTCTTACTTTGATGATGGTAATGTATATTATGTGCTATTGGTATATTAGATATAATTACTTTTTGAATTTACAGGGCATTATAATTAAGAGATTTTCTTAATTGCAATGTTTCTGGGGGCCTCCATGTAATCATATAGATTAATTTAATCAGAAGAGATTTTGGACTTTTAAATATTGTTCTGACTGTGCAAGACTATGGACACTTTGGAAGTTGGACTAAATGAATTTTGCTTTATGATGTGACTAAGAGACTATTAACAGAACTGTTAGCTTGAGTGAGGTGTCCTCCATGAGTCTTGATATTTAGAATACTTAGTTCCCAGTTGGTTGCTGTTTGGGTGGCCTTGTTGGAAGAAAATATGTCACTGGAGGTGGGCTTCAAAATTTCAAAAGCCATGTGCTACACCCAGTTTATTCCCTTGGCTTTTTGTTTGTAGTTGGACTTAAATTCTCTCACTACCTATTGCCTGCTTCCCTCCACCATTATGAAGTGTAACCCTGTAAAACTATAATATCAAAGTATACACTTTCTTCTGTAAGTTACCTTGGTCATGATGTTTCATCATATAATAGATAAGTAACTACAAGTAAAAGAACTTAAGGCTCTATGGAGAAAATGTCAATCTCAAACCAAGTATATAACAAGACATTATAAAGATTAGGGATTGAAATAAATAAAACAGACTGAAAGAACAATACACCACATTAACCAAGTAGTTGGTTTTTAAATAGAATAAGATGAACAAACTCCTTAGCTAGAATAACCAAAAGAAAGAGAAAGAAGCCTCAAATTAGTGAAATTAAAGATAAAAGAGAGTTGTTAGACTTTAATTTAATAAGAGAAATGAGTAGAAAATACTTTAAAATTTGTAAAACAAACAGAAAATCTATAAAAATAGATTAGTCTCTAAACACAGATGCCTTATTGTAGTAGTTACTTTTCTGTTTCTGTGATAAAATACCATGGCCAAAGGCAACTTAAAGACCAAGAAGTTTATGATTCCATATGGATAAGAGTGTCATGGCATAGAAGCATGACAGCAAGCACGGGCATGGCAGCAGTACCGAAAAGCTCAAAAATTAATCACATTCATCAATATTAAAAACAAATCTTAGAAAGGAATCTGGAATTGGGGTGAGGTTATAACCTCTAAAAGGGTAACCCCAGTGATGTACTTCACCCACAAAGACTATGCCGTCTCTCTAAATATTGCCATCAACTGGGGACCAAAACTCAATGAACCTGCAGGGGACATTGACATTCAAGCCACCATCAGTCCATCTTTGACTCTGATATGTTTATGGTTACATCATAACACAAAGTGCACTTAGTCAAACTTTAAAACTCCTCAATGTAGCTAGTTGTATTTTCTTTACTCTAGTTTCTTGCTGGAATGGCAAAAGGCTGTTGATTATTTTTATTCTTTTGGGGGGGTCTACCACCCAGATACCACCAAATAAATCACACAAAGAGGCTTATTCTTAATTATAAATTTCTGGCCTTAACTTAGCTTATTTTTTTCCAGCTTTTCTTAACTTTAAATTACCCCATCTAGCTTTTACCTCTAAGCTTTTACCATTCATTCTCTTACTTCTTGGCTGGCTGAGTGGCTGGGTGGCTGGGTGGCTGGACCCTCTCATTCTCATCTCCTCTCATTCCTAGATCTTTTTTCTTCTTCTCCCAGATTTCTTTTTCTATCTAGTTTTTCTGCTTGTCAGCCCCACCTATTTCTCTCTCCTGCCTAGCTGTTGACCTTTCAGCTCTTTATCAGACCACAAGGTGTTTTAGATAGGAAAAGTAGCATAGCTTTACATAGTTAAACAAATGCAATATAAACAAAATTAACACACCTTAAAATAATACTCTACAGCACCTCACAATCTGTAGCGGTCTCAAAACAAATTAAAAGTCAGGTATTTCTTCTGAGACCCATATAAATGTTTTATTTCTAGCGTCCCATAAAATCCAAAAAGCAGATCACATACTTTTAACATAAAATGGCACAGAATACCATCTAAAAGGGGAGAAATGAGTGTTTAATAAGGAAATAATGGACCAAAGAGAGACTAAACTTTAGGAGAGCAGACATCAATTTATGTAGCCTTGTTTCTTATGACACAAGGGTTATATGACTCTTCCACTCTTGCCTTGCTGCCTGCAACAGACAACTCTTTCTTGGGCTGTTACCACTCCATATCTGCAGTTCTCCTCAGTAGATGTTTCATGACTTTAGCATCATCAACTCTTGAGGTATCCAATACAATTCAGGCTTCATATTCACAGCACAACACAATGAGCTCTTGGCCATCATGCCCTCTCAGACTGTTCATATAGGGACTGTCCTGTCACCCATTTTTAGGTCTCAGTGGCTCCTATTCTCAATCAATCCTAAGAGGTATGTTTTCTGACTATACTAATATACTAAAATAAACACAGTTGAAAGTGAATATTTTCAGAGCCTGACATATATCATTTTCCTGGATTTTAGTGTTGCTGATGAGAGATCTGATGTTAGGTAGATCTCTCTGAGTTGGAATTTTTCCTGTACATCTTTTAGGTAGTACTTTATTTGGATGTATATTTATTTCTCTAGGTTTGGGGAAAATTCTTGGCTATAGTTTTAATGAATATATTAGTAAGCATTTTGAATTAATCTCTGCTCCTTCTTCTACTGTGTGGACTATTAAGTTTGGTCTCCTGAATGTATCTATGGCTTCTCAGATATTCTGGTTGTGTTTATTAATGTTTTCTTTATGTGTTCCCTTGTGCATTTTTTAACTTTGGCATCCATCCTTGCAATTCATTCTTTTGCCTGGTCTTATCTGTTTATGATGATTTCTGCTGCACTTTTTATTTATTAGTAGAGAATTTATCTATCATGTTTGACCCCACTGGTTCAGTACCCAGTATCATAAAAAGAAGTATGCCTTCAATGATTCAAATCAAGGGCATGAAACAATGAGTAATAGTTATCAAACTATTTCACACTGAATAATCAAAATAGGTACTTGATGGGTACCTGGAGTCATTGATGTTCCATGGTATATCTGGAATTAACGACTGGTTGCAAAATTGTGAAGTAATCTGGAGAGTTCTGAAAGATGGTCTATAGCAGCCCAGTTGAAAATGAGGATCTCATTGTTTAAGTGTAGCAGCTATTTATTAATGTCAAAAAGTTCATTATTTTAAGACTCAATTTAGGCAAATCATTTCATTTTATCTGACTAGAAATTTTTGATGAAATAATGCAGCGTATTTTCTTTTTGAGATTTTAATCCCTGAGTTTCTTATTTGGGAATCTTTGAGACATATGGGGAATAAAAGGTAGCTGTGAGCTGCTACAAAAGCCCTTAGTTGAGAATTAAAGTAGTGGAGGACTACTTTGATCTTTACCTATTTCATCATCCTCGGGAAAGATGGCTGAGTTCATGGTCCTAATTCTACCTTTTTGTCAGTGTTTGAGAAGTGTATTACTATCACAATAGAAAACAAAGAACACATTAATCATTTATTACTTTTTAAAACCACATTCTGTCTTCATTTTCATTTTTGTATCTTTATCTTTTCCTTTCTAGCTTACCTAGACAATTTAGCTTCTGGACTCTTCCTTACTGGCTTGTGGAACTGATTTCCACATAGAGAACTTATAATGAGTCACAAAGTTTAGAGTCAAAGACGAATGATAGAATTCCTAATGTTATACTTACCTGGGCCAGCAGTAGTCTCCTTATGGTTTTTATTCTCCAGAGGTCCAGCAGCAGTCCTCTCATGGTTTCCAGTTTCTGGGCTAGCAGTGGACTCCTTAAGTTTTCCAATCACCTTAGTTGTCCAGCCACAAGTTGTTGCAGTAGTTATTGCTATGACAACAGAGAATCCAGGTCAGAGGCCTCGATTTCACTGAAGAGATTTCAGGGTCAGTAAGGATGGAAAAGGCTTGCTGTCTTTGCTGGAGATTTCTTCTGGGCTTCCAGGGTGTCTAGCCATTGTTGTTTTTCCACTAGCTTAGCAGCTACACCTGAATCTACAGACACTTTAACTACTGTCTGCAACTCACTGCCCCACCATCAACAGTCTGCTGCCTAAGCCATGCGTGGCCTGGTAGGATTTCTGGTCTCACCAGCATTGGCTCTGTTGCTGCTGCCAAATGTAGTTTTTCACTAAATGTCTATTGTTCTATCTACCAAGTCAGATATTGGGGTCAAAATCTGATAGTTTAGAGGGCCACGAAGCAACCACCTGACTGTCCTTCCAGCTGGAGATTCATTTATCCCAAACTACTCTAAACAAACAAACAACAACAACAACAACAAAAAGCAAAGCATGCCCAAGCTGCAAATGACAACCACTGAACAGCTTGGGATCAGAAACACCGTGGACTGACACCTTGGATCCTACTCCCCTTAGAGGAACACCTGACTCAGTCTTGAGGGAGGGGGGAGAAAACTGGATCTGCCAGGAGTGGAGGCTGAACTAAGCAATATTGGGTCAGTGGGACCATAGGACAGTCTGCTGCCTGCCCAGGGAGGGGATGGGGAGTTGTGGAGAAGAAAGAATGACCTGATGTGGTGGGAGGGGGAAGGGACCTTGAATAAGGATATACAAGGTTAGAAAGTGTGGCTTCTTTGTTCATAATAATAATAATAATAATAAAAGAAAAATGAAAAAAAGGACCATGAATCTCAAAGTTCCTCCCTACTCCTTCCTGTGCATCTCTATTCATGTTTCTGTGTCCTTTGTGCTCTCTATGGCTAATTATTGTCAACTATTCACTGGCTTTGGCCCTGATCCAAGGCTGATTTTTTTTTAACACAGTCTCAGGATTTTTCAGCATGATCAAATAGCCTGCAATAAGACATATTCTTCTATATTGTAGTATGAAGTGAAACATCTCAGTTTTTTTCTGTAAGTGGTTGCCAGTGGAAAGAAGATAACCAAAGATGAAGTAGTGCTCAGAGTCACATACTAAACCAGGTTAGGAAAAATGTGACATAATGCTTTATTTTGCTTGTTCTTACAAAAGTAAGTGTATATTCATGATTCAACTTCTCCACTATCCTTAAATCTTTGATACATTCATTTGCTACCATGATCCCTCTGAGGAACACAGTAATCTCTTTGCCCAAAGTCAATGAAATTGCATATCTCTGCTTTTCAAACATTTAAAAAGAATTCTATAACAATGCCCTAGTAAAACTTACTTTCCAAAGATGATTGTGTGGTTGTAAATGCTTCAGTATTAATTATATGTGGATTAGGAGAGTCTGCAAGAAAAAAAGATCCTGGTTAAGTAATTTGGTATCCTCAGATAAACAATTGAAAATACTAGTAAAATTAGAAATTAGGTTGGACTTCTCAACCTTCCCTCCTGATGCTGGTAACTTCTATTGCCTGTTTATTATTCCATACACATTACTCTAAGGTAGCGTTCATAAGACAAGGTTCAAAGACTTTCAATGAACCTATATCTATAGTTGAAAGGGTCAGAAAACTTGGTTGAGGAAATATATTTTAGTAATCACCAACTTTTAACTAAAGTATAATAATTCATTATTGAGAAAGATTTCAGGGTTATGACAAGGAAAATGTTAGTCATGTCTTTAATGAAAATGATAATGTAATTACTTCTAAAAATTTACTCCCTCACAGAAAAAAAGGCATAGCTGAAATATTTTTATATTGTCTTTTTTTCTCAGAATTTTGGAAATTGGTTTATAGAAACTTATGGTGTTTATGGAAGAAAAGCAGTCCAGTTTTAGTAATAACATGAAGCTTTGTGGCATTTCAACTTACCTCAGAGGCAATAAAAATTAATACCCTACTCCAGGTGTAAGAGTAAGCAGTCTATTACAGAAATACTATCTTTATTTGACTTATCTAATGATTTCTTGAAAAATGTGACTCCAAATGCTTGTTTTACTTAGCATCTGTACTAAAAGTCTTTCTCTATGGCTAGGAGAAAATTTCTCACATTGAAGCCTATAGCAATGGGTACCTGTTTGAGGAAAGAAGAGAGTAACCAGGAATTTTAGTGTAAATGCTCACAAATGCAGTATCTCTTGGAAGTTTCAAAAGTTTGATAACTTCCCAGAGTCAAAGATGTCATATTTTTTCTTAAAGTCTTGTGTACACTTAGAAAAATATAAGAAAGTCATAAAGTCATACTCATCGTTAGCCTTGAGGTACCATATTAACAGAAAATAGACAATGTGCCATAAATGATGCCGGGAAAGTGGGCATCATAAAGACTGAAACCTCACTTCCATTCCCCTGAGTAAATATCAGCAAAAGTGGATTAAAGACCACAATGTGAGATTGGGAACTCTGAATCTTTTAGAAGCCAGTATAGAGAAAAAGAAAATACTTAACATATTAGTAGAGGCAACGATTTTTTTTGTTACATCCTCTAAAACATACAGAGGAAAAAACCCCATTAAATTCCCATGGTATTACAACCAACTCAAAAGTATCTATGCTGGAAAAGAAATATTAAGAGTGAAGAGAGAGACAACCTGTAGACAGGAAGATTAGAAATGTAAATATTCAAGCTTAGTGATGTGAATAAGGTCCCCTACTCCAGATGTACAACAACAGTAATATCAACTTTGAGAACACTTATAGTAGTGAATAGAAGAAAAGCCAGCAAATAATCTAGAAAGAATCACCCAGACAAACTGTAGAAAATCCAGGAAAAGAGGGCTAAAAGGAGGAAAGAATGGCAGCAAGGTCTACTGCTACACAGAATTTTATATGGTTGGATGTGAATGCATGGAATTGGGGCTTTTGTTATGTAGAGGCAAATCCTGATTTCAGTTTGCAAAATTTTGTGGTGAACTGGGAAGTGCAACTAGTGGGGAATTACCTTCCTCAGAAAGACTTTTGTATATATAGGAGAGATGGGGTGATAGAGGGAAAGATTTTTTTTACAAAGTAATGCATTTGTATTTTCCAAAACTATGTAAATTCTTAAATAGGGCAATTCTTGAGGATTCTGTGATTAGCACACATAGAATTAGAGAGAACCTATGTACATAGAAACCAGGGCCTCTCAATTTCTCAGAGGTATCGGGAATTACAGTAATCTTCCATGTCTTTCCTTACCAAAACATTTTTACTCTTACAGTAACTTACATTTCTGGACACGGAGCTCAATAGTTTTATCTCTCCTCATTTGATTTCCATCAGGTGTCTGCCAGGTGACCTCACATGTGTAGTGACTCCTGTCATCCATCTGTAAGGCATTCAGTTGGAGAGACACATCCCCTGGAGCTTTGTGGCTAACTTTCAGGCGACCTCTATATTTTGCCTGCTGAATATGGTCTCCTGTGGCATCACGTAGAAAAATGGTGACTGGGTCAGAGCCACGTTGTACCAGCCATTTCAGCAAAACTTGACTGTAGCCTCTCAGGGGAGTATAGATGCACTGAAACGTCACGTCCTCTTTCCAGGTCCCTGTCACACTCTCTGGTGCTGTTAGGATGGGATGGCCTAAATACAAGGAACAAAGTAAAATGAACAGGCATAGATGACATGTTCACCTGTGTGAGGGTGTGAGTGACAGGCTCAATAGCTTTCTAAGAAAGACTTTTCCTTCAATCTTCCTTTCATCATCCCTGGGCTTTTCTGTTAACTTTCTCATCAATCTGAGTCACTTTGTAGGATGAAATCCTTAACGTTCTTTAGCTATAGTGGCTTCTGGTCTCTTTTACGTCACTGCCTTGCTCAGAGGTGACTCTAAGTAAATCGAAAGACGAAAAATTTTTTCCAAATGGTATGTGGACAGTTAGAATAGACTAATATTTAGGGATTCTATGATATTTTACATGTCCATATTTTTCTTTCACTATTTTCAAATGAGATGTAGGAAAAAGAATGGTAAATAGTTGAAACTGAAGTAGTTTATTTTGCATAGATACATGCTTGAAGTAGCCCTCTGCTCTATTATCTTTTTTGCTCACTCAAGAGGAAGGCTAAGCGATTGGGACACAAACTCAAGTTCTTTCCTGGAACGGTAAAAGAGATAATCAATAGGAGAATCTAAAGGTGAAGCAAAAAGCCTGGATGCATATTCCTGTTTAATCAAACCATTAGTGATTAGGTTTGAAACTTGTACTTTATAAGTAAGCCTAGCTAAATTTTTGTCCTTCTTTCTTTTTTTTCTTTTTTCTTCATTTCTTTTATTTCTTAGCAAAAAAAAAATATTGAAAAATTATATCCCAAGGCAGGAAAAGATTTCATCCATGGGTTAGTTTGGAAAGGAAACAAACTTGAGTAAACTCTAGAGCTGGTTGTGCCAAGGCTTGTGGTAGGAAGAAAGGAAGTCACTCCTTGATAGATTGGGGAGAGGGGCCCAGAGGCAGAAAAAGATGAGAAACCATTGTGTTTTATTAGAATGTTTGTATACAATCTCATATCTTAATGATTTTGTATTTTATTCAACTGATGCCAGGGGCTATATGGCCCCAGTTGAATAAATGACTTACCTGGTACATGTAGCTTCAAACTGCAAGGTGTTACTAATAAATCTTTCTTTATTTAACATATATTTTAGTTAAGCAGGTAGAATATGATACCTTGTGAACAGAGTGAGGGTATGCTATCCAGCTTCTTGGATACACTGTAAAGTGCCAGAGCTTCTATTAATGATGACACTGACGTTTAGTCTAAGGCATTTGCCCTCACCAGAAACTCTTGGAATATCTACCACATATTTTAGCCATTAGATAGGCCAACACTTGTTTAAAAAAGAACAAATAATCATAATTCTGTATCACTAAATACTTCAAATTATGATTGGTTTAGTCTTGTCCTCTAGGAAGATGAAACAAGCAGAAATTTGGCAAGAATCCCCTTACCATATACTGTCTTACTTGTTCTTACTTGCACTTAGTTTTCTGAATGGCATTTTATTTCATTGCATTGTAAATGAGTGTGGATGAAGAATCAAGAAATACCCCTATGACATAGCCCAGTGTCTGCTGGGCTGTGTATCTAGAATTAGATTTCCACAAATGGCCCCTACAACTGGGATACTATGTCCATAATAAAGTGAGTTATCCCAGCAGCAAGTAATATACCAAGTACTTTAATGGAAGAAGCTAGAGATGTTTAGTTTGGAGAAGAGGAGAGTTAAAGGGATACAGTTTCTTTCTTCAGACATTTTATAAGTGCTGGGAATGGAAAAAAGAAGAATGTGTCTTCTGGGTTGATAATGAGAAGCCCTTGGATAAAACAACAGAGAAGTGGATTTAATACAACATAAGTAATATTTGGAAATGCTCCCAGATAATTTGGTGGAGATCAGTAAATGCCTGTGCTCTAAAAGAGTATGAACAGTAGATGCTGTCCTCTAAAAGAGTATGAACAGTAGATGCTAAGCACTTGTATAATTCTAATTGGTGGTGCATGTATTTACTTATTTAGAAACCACATCTCACCATGTAGCCAAAGACAGCCCAGAACTTTCTATCTAGATCAATGTGTCCTTGAACTCACAGAGATTAATCTGAGTGCCTCTGCCTTCCAAGTGCTGGGATTAAGTATATTCCCCATCCCCGGCTACAAGTTACTTCTAAAGTTACACTTATTAGACATTTACTCATTGAGAGTTGTATATTGTAGCAAGAATCAAAGCTGGAAATGAGAATTTAGTCACTATTATAAAATTTCAAGGGAAAAGAAGAATGTAGGAGCAGGTTTGGGTGACACTGAAGTCTTCTGACATCCCCAAAATACTAGAAAATCATGCAGATACTTTGCAAGAAACTTTTCAATTTCTATCTAAGGTAGCGTCTAAAACTTTAACCAGATTTCAATGACTTTCCTTCTTCCCAAAGTTTAGCTTTCAGCATGTAACTATGACTGACCATTAGGAACAAGCTTTTCCCAGTAAACATTCAGCATCAACACCCACAACCTCTGCCAGAGGTAGAAGAGGTTGTCAGGCATCAGTGTGCTACCTTACCGTAGGTGAGCACTATTAGGTGGCCCAGGAGCAGCAGGGCCCATGAGATCTCCATCCTGTGTGAAGCTACTGTTCTCTCTTCCATTCTGCTGTTGAAGGGATTGGGAATTCTGGTGTCTGCCAGTTTCTGCTTTACTTCTGTATTTATTTCTGAAATGCTAGTTTTATTGCACACACCCTTTCTTCCGTATTTCAGTATAATCACATGAGGTTCCTGCCTTTCACACCACCTAAGGTTGAAGATTGGAAACAGCTCATCATTCTCCTAGTACTGGACTTTCTCTGAGACCAGTGGTACTCTCTAGTCTTGAATACACCAGATTTTTGAGTCTTCTCATTCCAGTGCGAGGGTGTTTTTCTTTCTGGTAGGTCCAGGAAAGATAAATACATTGTTCTGGCATATGTAAATTTCCTCAGTTATACTATTAACCACACTCCTCAATACAAATAGATAGTATGGGAGACAGGACATGTAAGTGCTTCACGGTATGAGTCTAGTGTATTAGAAGGCTTTCTACACTAATTTTTTTTTATTAATTGTCAAGCCCAGGGTCACAGTAAATATAAGAGGTTGTCCTATACGTCATAGTGGGAAAGTTTGTTGACTGATTTTTGCCAGTACTCCTATCTCTGATGACAAGAAATGATTCATTTTAATAATTACACCTCATGATGCTTTTGTGTAAAGGCATCAATTTTTCATTTCTTTTAAGAGAAAAATAAGCCCTTTTTGTAGTTTGCTAGAGTTAATAGGGGTATGGTGCATTAATTTGAACATTTTAATTTTTTTCATGTTGATACAACACAATGAAGAGATGATCACTAACTAAATGTAGTTGCTCTAAATATCATCTCTTTTCATAGAACCCAGAGTGATAGTAATTTCATTCACAGTCTAATTATAGGTTTATCCTGATCTTCAATCAACTAACTTAGAAAATGAAAGCAATTTCAAAAACAGGAATTAATGCTTCACTGACTGTAATGTCTCATATTTGTTTCCCCTATTTTTTGGCCAGCTGTAAGAGGTCATGCATAGAGACATGTGCAGAAGAAGAAAAATAAGAGTCTATGGAGAGAAGTGCTTGCTAAGGGATAGTTGCATGTACATGATGTACAAAGGATAAAAGGAGAACTTGTTATCATATGAAATTTTCTCAAGCTTGTATTCATCCAGGACTAATTCTCTTGGTTGGCTGAACTTCATGGTATAGCTACTGAAGTAATTCTTCCTCACTAGTATTTTAAGTTTTTTTCATTGAGTCTTCATTTAGGGAATCCTGAACTTCAAAGAAACTTCTGTGATTTACAGCTACTATCCTATCAGGACTACCATTACACCATCACACACACTTGTGTACATACACACACATTTATCCACTATAACTTTCATGGTCATCAACTGGAAACCCATTGGACTGTCACCAGTCTCTGGATGACTTTATCCTCTAACTCATGACAGTTATAGCTCAGCTCCAATGCTGGGCTTACAAGCTTGCACCAGCTTGTCTGTTTGTAATTGTGTATGTTTTGTGCTGCATCTTAAATCTTTTAGGTGGTTTTGTATCTGAAGATAAAGAAATTTCCTGGGTAACATGCATAAGATTTCTCAGGATTTGCCTCCATGTAATAAATTCATCAGTCTGTTGATCATAAAAAATTAGTTGAGACATCAATAAAATAGGTCAGAATTCATATCACTTTATTCTAGACCATGAGAAAGCCAAATCCTCTGAAATTTATGTAGAGATGCACCATAGAAATTACACATAGTCAAATATAATGAGCAAAAAGGAATTTTCTCTCAAATTTGGCTTGATCTCAAGAATTGTACCATTTTTTTCTTCAAAATCACAGGGTAGTGCTTGAGGTAGGTCAGAAAGGATGGAGTAATTGAAAAGAAATGAAGGATATTAAAAGTTACTTTTATCCAGAGAATTTAGCTTTTCACCTTCAACTCTAGTGCTTCCAGGGATAATGATTGTTGTAATTATGTTGTAAGAACTCATATATTGATATACAGCTGACTAAGAGGTGAGTGGCACCCATCCCCTCAGGCTAAGTGGAGACCTTACTACTCTCTGAATCCTGAACTGGGAACACATCCCCTAACACCCCAACCACATCCAGCTCGGCTCTAAGCCAAAGAAAGCTGGGAAAGCACCCCAAGTCCAATTTCCAGCAAAACACCATTGGAGGAATATCCCATGGGTTAAACCCCGCCTAAACCACAATCTGTGTCATAACACTCTGACAAATGGACCAACCTAAACCTCCTGATATACAGCTGACTAAGAACTGATTAAGAGCCAACTAAGAATAACCCCTGTGGCAACAGGAGCCAAGCAGCTTCTTGGCTTACAGCCAAATAAGAGCAACCCCTGCAATTTTTGGAGACACACCGCCTCCCTGGCCTGCAACTGACTAAGAACTAGCCAAAAGCTGACAAAGAATGAACTGAGGAATCAATGATCAAATGCCAGGGCAAGAATACATATAGCAATATAAAGATCAACAAGACACTACCAGAAGAAGCAGATGGTTCTACAGCATTCAAGACCTGAGCATAACAATAAAAGGGAAACAGAAGAAAATGACCTTAAAAACAACTTTATGAAGATAATAAAAGCCTTAAAAGAGGATATAAAATCTCTCTTAAAAAAATAGAAGAACAAACAAAAACTTAGAAGAGATTAACAAATCTCTGAAAGAAAATAAAGAAAACCAGGAAAAAAAAACAACAGGTGAAAGAAACATTTCAGGAATTAAAAATCAAAATAGAAGCAATAAAGAAGACAAAAACCAAGGAAAAGCTGGAAATAGAAAACTTGAAGCATGAACCAGAACTTCAGATTCAAGCATAACCAACAGAATCCAAGAGCTGGAAGAGAGTATCTCTGGAGTGGAAGACTCAATAGTGGAAATAGATACACCATTTAAAGAAAACACTAAAACCAAAAAATCATAACACAAAATATCCAGGAAATCTGGGATACCATGAAAAAAACCAAACTTGAGATTAATTGGAATTGTAGATGGAGAGGAATACCAGCTCAAAGGACAGAAAATATATTCAACAAAGTCATAGAAGAAAACATTCCCAATCTAAAGAAGGAAATACCTATAAAGATGTAAGAAGCTTACCGAAGACCAAATAGACTAGACCCACAAAAAAAGTCTGCTCACCATATAATAATCAAGCCCACTAAACCTACAGAACAAAGAAAAATGGTAAGAGTTGCAAAAAAAGGCAAACTTACCTATAAAGACAGACCCATCAGAATAACACCCGACAATTCAATGGAAACAATAAAAGCAAGAAGGCCCTGGTCAGATGTTATACAAACACTAAAAGAGCATGGATGCCAACTCAGACTACCGTACTCAGCAAAATTATCAATCACCATTTAAGAGTAAACAAGATATTTCACAACAAAATGAGATTTAAACAGTATCCACAAATCTGACCCTACAGAAAGCACTAGAGGGAAAACTCCAACTTAAAGAAATCACATACACGCATGAAACCAAAAGCAATTGATAATTCCACAGAAGAAAAACCAAAAGAAGGGAACTATATATAAGCTACCACCAAAAATAACAGAAAATAATAGTCAGTAGTCATTAATATCCCTTGATATCAATGGACTCAATTCACCTATAAAAAGACATGCCCTACACAACAGAAGCCATCCTTCTGCTGCATGCAACTAATAGACCTCAACTTCAAAGACAGACACAGAGTAAAGGATTGGGAAAAGACTTTTCAATCAAATGTTCCTAAGAAACAAGTTGGTGTAGCCATCCTAATAGCTAACAAAATAGATTTTAAACTAAAATCAATTAAAAGAGACCAGAAGGAACATTACTTATTCATCTCAGGAAAAATTCACAAAGATAAAGTCTCAATCCTGAATATTTATGCCCCCAACACAAGGGTACTGATATATGTAAAAGAAACCCTCCTAAAGCTTAAACCTCATATCAAACCCCACACACTAATAGTGGGAGACATCAATATCCAACTTTCATCCTAGGATAGGTCAACCAGACAGAAACTCAATAGAAAAATAAGGGATCTAACAGAAGTTATGACCCAAATGGACTCAATACATATATGCAGAACCATCTACCCAAACACAAAATAATGTACATATTCCTCAGCACCCCATGGAAGTTTCTCTAAAATTGACCACATACTCGGTCATAAAACAAATATCAATAGATACAAAAAATGAGAATAACTCTTTGTATCATTGCAGATCACCATGGTCTAAAGTAAGAGTTGAAAAACAACAAAAATCACAGAAAGCCTACCAACTCACGGAAGCTAAATATCACTCAACTAAACCACATCTTGGTCAAAGAAGAAAGTAAAAATGAAATCAAAGACTTCCTAGAATTTAACGAAAATGAATCCACAACATACCTACACTTATGGGGCACAATGAAACCAGTCTTAAGAGGAAAATTCATAGCACTAGATGCTTATAGGAAGAACCTAGAGAAATCCCACACTAGAGAACTAACAGCACAGCTGAAAACCTTCAAACAATTAGAAGTGCTTTCACCTAGAAGGAGTAGATGGCAGGAAATAATAAAACTTAGAGCTGAAATCAATACAATTGAAACAAAACGAACAATACAAAAAAATCAATGAATGAAAGAGTTGGTTCTTTGAGAAAGTCAACAAGATAGATAAGCCCTTATCCAAACTAATCAAGAAGCAGAGAGAAAGAGAGGGTATCCAAATCAACAAAATCAGAAATGAAAAAGGGGACATAGACCCCAGGAAATCTAGAGAATGATCAGATCATACTTGGAAAACCTATATTCCACAAAAATGGAAAACCTAGAAGAAATGGACAGCTTTTTGAACAGGTATCATTTACCAAAATTAAATGAAGAACAGATTAATTACCTAAACAGACCTATAACCTTTAAGGAAATTGAAGCTGTCATTAAAAGCCTCCCAAGTAAAAAAAGTTCAAGTCGAGATGGTTTCACCGCTGAATTCTACCAGACATTTAAAGAAGAATTACTACTATTACTCCTCAAACTATTTCACACAGTAGAAACTGAAGGAATATTGCCAAATTCCTTTTATGAGGCCACAATCACCCTAAAACCCAAGCCACTCAAAGACACAACAAAGGAGAATTACAGACCAATTTCCCTCATGAATATTGATGCTAAAATTCTCAACAAAGTTTTGGCAAACTGTATACAACAATATATAAAAAAATCATCCACTGTGACCAAGTAGGCTTCATCCCAGAAACACAGGGATGGTTCAACATATGAGAAACCGTAAACGTCATCCATCATAATAACAAACTAAAGAAAAAAATCACATGATCATATCCTTAGATGCTGAACAAGCCTTTGACAAAATCCAACAATCCTTTATGATAAAAGCTCTGGAAGAATTAAGAATACATGGAAAATATCTCAATATAACAAAAGTGATTTACAAGAAGCTGACAGCCAACATCAAACTTAATGGAGAAAAAATCAAAGCAATCCCATTAAAATCAGGAACTAGACAAGGATGTCCTCTCTCCCCTTATCTATCTAATATAGTTCTCAAAGTTTTAGCTAAAGCAATAAGAGAATGAAGGGAGATTAAGGGGATATAAATTGGAAAAGAAGAAGTGAAACTATCTCTATTTCCAGATGATATGATTGTATACATATGTGACCCGCAAAATTCTACCATGGAATTTCTGTGACTGATAAGCACCTTCAGCAATGTAACAGGATACAATATTAACTCAAAGAAATCAGTCGCCATTCTATACACTAAAGATAAAAGGGCTGAAAGAGAAATAAGGGAAACATTACCCTTTATAATAGCTGCAAATAGCATTAAGTACCTTGGAGTAACTATAACCAAAGAAGTAACAGATCTGTTTGACAAAAATTTTAAATCACTGAAGAAAGATATCAGAAAATGGAAAGATGTCCCATGTTCCTGGATAGGTAGGATCAACATAGTAAAAATGGCAATTCTACCAAAGGCAATCTACAGATTCAATGCACTTCTTATCAAAATCCCAACAAAATATTTTACGGACCTGGAAAGATCAATACTCAACATCATTTGGAATAACAGGAAAGCCAGGATTGCCAAAACAATTTTGCTCAACAAAAGAACCTCAGGAGACATCATCATCTCAGACTTCAAATTATACTATAGAGGTACAGTAATAAAAACAGCCTGGTACTGGCATAAAAACAGACTTGTGAATCAATGGAATAAAACTGAGGATCTGGGCATTAACCCAAAAACCTCTGAACACCTGATCTTTGACAAAGAGGCCCAAAATATTCAAGGGAAAAAAATAGTGTCTTTAACAAATGGTGGTGGCACAGCTGGATGGTAGTGTGTAGAGAAATACAAATAGATCCAAGCCTGTCACCTTGCACCAAACTCAAATCCAACTGGATCAAAGACCTCACCATAAACCCAGCCGCTCTGAACTTGATAGAAAAGAAAGTGGGAAACACCCTTCTACGAATTGGCACAGGCAACCACTTCCTAAATATAATACTAGTGGCACAGACACTAAGATCAACAATCAATAAGTAGGACCTCATGAAACTGAGAAGCTTCTGTAAAACCAAGGACACTGTCAATAGGACAAAACAACAGCCTACAGAAAAGGAAAAGATTTTCACCAACCCTACAAGTGATAGAGGACTGATCTCTAAAATATATAAAGAACTCAAGAAACTAGAGGCAAAAACTTTGAATAACCCAATCAAAAAATGGGTTTCAGAACTAAAAGGAATTCTCAGCAGAGGAATTACGAATGGCTGAAAGGCACCTGAAAAAGTGCTCATCATCTTTAGCCATCAGAGAAATGCAAATCAAAACAACTTTGAGATACCACTGACACCTGTCAGATTGGCTAAGATAAAAGGCGCAGATAACAGCCTATACTGGAGAGGTTGCAAAGCAAGGGGAACACTCCTTCATTGTTGGTGTGAGTGTAAGCTTGTTCAGCCACTCTGGAATGCAGTATGGCGGTTTCTCAGAAAACTGGGAATCACTCTCCCTAAGGATCCAGTAATACCACTCTTGGGCATATACCCTAAAGATGTACATTCGAACTCCAAAGGCATTAGCTCAACTATATGCATAACAGCGTTATTTGTAATAGCATCTGGAAACAACCTAGATGCCCCTCAACTGAAGAATGGATTGACAAACTGTGGTACATCTACACAATGGAGTACTACTCAGCAGTAAGAAAAAATGATATCCTAAAATTTTCAGGCAAATGTATGGATTTGGAGAATATCCTCCTGAGCGAGGTATCACAAACCCAGAAAGATAGCTAGGGGATGTACTCACTCATTAGTGGACTCTAAACAAAAAAAAGCAAAGAAGCAAATCCTGTCCAAGCTGCAAACCACAACCACTGAACAGCCTGGGATCCGAAACAGCTTGGATTGGCACCTTGGATCCCGTTCCCTCTAGAGAAACATCTGACTCCGTCTAGATCAGCTGAGGGGACAAAACTGGATCTGCCAGTAGTGGAGGCTGAACTGAGCAATATTAGGACCTTGGTACCTCTTGCTCATGCTGGAGAGGAGATGGGGAGATGTGGAGAAGATAGAGTGACTGGAGGGTGTAGGATGTGGATGGGACCTTGAATAAGGATATACAGGCATAAAAAATGTGACTTATTCATAATAAAAAAGAAAGGGGGATAAAAAGAAAGAGCAGCTAAAAAAGATGCTTGTGTAATTCTAAATTTGCACTATGGGTTGACAGAATATC